>JAEMOT010000088.1:15001-57024 GCA_019297695.1 Apostasia ramifera | reverse complement strand
TATATATATATATATATATATAATCAATATCCATAACTTTATCGTAGCTATTTCATAATTAATTAATTTATATTATATGAAGAGAATATAGGAATTACATGCCAAATATACAAGACTAAAGAATCTTTAATAATAATAAAATAACTATATGATGCTTGATGCAAAATACAAGCCCTACTTGGTGCCATTTCTTTAGCTTAGTCAGCATTTGGTTTGATAATCATCTTCTATGAAATATGATCGTGTTTTCTAATTGGAGAGAATTTTAGGCGCGTAATGCGTAGAATTATTATTCATATTGAACTTACGACTGGTGGCTCTTCATGAGTTGAGAACATCTCTCTCCGATGTTAGTACTTCTATCTCAGAACCAAACTTACTAAATACTCTTTAAGAATTAGAAAAAAGATAAATGACTTACACGTGGATCTATACACGTGGGTAACTTTATACGCCTTAAAAACGTTCAAAATATCAAAAATATCAACAGACATGTGATGGGTGGATTCTTTCTGAAAGTTTGAACAATATCTGCTATGCCTTTTGGTTAGGGGAACCTTACAAACAATTGAATTAATTCATATCAAATTCAACTCAAAAAGAGCAAACGTATACACGCATGCATGCAAATTGATACCCAAAATAATCCAATGTTACCATAATTACGAAATGCTTTGTTTAATGTTGCCTTTGTATCCACATAAACTATTTAGATGATTGAGAGTTTGGGCATGAACATGTTGTAAGTCATGTGATTCACACGATTTACAGAAAAGTGAGTGATGTTAACTCCCATAACGTACTGTTTCGTGTGTAGGTCATGTGAGTGACACAACATATAGATTGAACCTAAATTGAATAAATAGTGTGCACGACATATGGCCTTCGGTCATTCTAAATAGTTTATGTGAATACTCAATTCAGGACGAAACAATGATGTTTTGCAATTGTAGCTGGATCAATGGAGCTTCACTCATACCTATTGCATACTTTATTTTCCACCTACTCTCAAGTTTGAAGAACATGAAAAGGCTAGCTATGAACAAGATATTTTGAATTATTAAACATATCTTTGATCTTCAGGAATAATAACAACTGGAGTTGAGCCAAATAGAAAAGTTAAGCATGGAAAACGTATGTGAACAGTTTAATTATTGTTTAACTCAGGCAACTAACATTGATGAGAAAAAATATAAGCAAATTGGTGGCTTTCATCAGCTTGCTTGTCAGATTCTGAGAATTGATTGAACTAAAGAAAGCAGAGCTTACGTCAAGGTTTCATCTAATTGATGGAAATAAACAAATAGGCTTTAGGGCTTAGAGTTGCAGCTTAATGGAAATAAAGAAAAGTTAGATTACATCAAAGCTCCTATGGTTAAGCATGTCTTTCATGTATGTTCACAAATTTTGAAGTCATTTTGAATGCTGTTAGCCCAATATGTGCAAAAGCATGACTTTGACTAAGAAGTAGGTACTGCAGAATTGCTAATAAGCTAAAAGTGCATAGAAAAGTCACAAGATTTTAAGTAGAAACCTTTACGGGAAAAACCACAGAGAGTAGAGGAGAAGTTTCACGAACTTCTTAAAAACATTATAGGAGATTTCAAGCATGGCAGCACTCACTAAAGCACCTAGGGAGCACACATGATCAGTTTGTCAACAGGATCCCACACCTGCATAGAGTGGACAATCAAGGTATTAGCGACAGTTGACTTATTCTCTTGAAAATATTTGTACTCTGACATGTATTTGCACAATCTCCGTTGGCTATCTCCTACACGTTCCAATGTCACTAAGTTGAAAATCCTGATATAAGTTTCTAAGATACACTCTCTTAAAAATATATTTTTCCCATGCACATTCTCACTGTCACTAAAGTCGAATAATACCAAGTCGAGAACTCTAACATAAGCTTCTGAGATATGCTCTCGAAAAAATCATATTTTCACCTCCATTCAAGTTTAGATTCAAAAGTTTTCACCTCTTTACTTTCTCAAAAAGACCCAAGAAGACTGAATGTTGAAAAAGTCAACCTAAGTCAAATCTCGTGCCAAATAACTGACTTGAATCGAATATCCTCTCCATGACATTGTCAAAAAATTCTAGTCGTACTCAACAAATGTCTTAGCCAATCATTTCAAACAAAAATACTTATGTTCAAATTCTTGTTTATTATTAATATACCCATCAACTTTCTCTTCCTCAACATCTCATCCTCCATCGTTCTATCTTCCTTCTCCATTTCTCTCCTTTTCTAACTACCTCTTCACCCCTCTCTACCCTTCTAATTTTAGTCAATTATTAGGCTTAAATTATTAAATGATGGACAAATAAATGATTGAAAGATTCATGTGAAACGTTAAAGGCCTAGTAGATTGCCTTCATTCTTCGAACTAAAAAACATGACTTCATAACAGTAGGTGTCGTGGCCTGTGATGAAGATTGTTTTCTCCTTATGCTCCTACATGTCCAAAGCATCCCATCTAACTCTCAACCGGAATTTTGCATGTTACAGTGAACACTACTGGAACTGAACTGCAAATCCTGTAACAAAGAAGATTCAAGATCTATCAGGATGATTGATCATCTACATGATTAGATAAAGTTCGCTCATTCTGCAAGCAGTTTCCTGCATAAAATTTTGACTGCCAATGAATAATTGATAAAGCAAAAAGAGAACAAAGAGAGAACGACTTCCAGCATAATATCAGTCATGGTTGTTTCATTGTTAGCTTTCAGTTTTTTCTTTTTTTTTTTTTTTTGCTCAGAGGGAAGAACAACCAGCATTGTTTCAGGGAAATCTCAAAATGAAGACTGCTACTAGATCTATTATATGACAGTATTTATAACATGAATATAGCATATTATACATCCAAAATTTGCTATTTGCTTGACATAAGATAAAGCAAAAGAATAACATCAATTAACTTCCACTAATGGTGTTAAGATTTTTTTCTTTTTCAGTTAATTTATTACATATTAATATTACAAATTGATTAGCATTTCCCATACTAATGTATTATTCAAAACCAATTACATTCGTAGTAACAATATGTACTCTTAAATGCGTAGAAGTATCATGCTTTATTTTTTATACATAAATTTGATTTATGTTAAATGTAAATAATAAGATTCAAACATTTTTATATACTTTTTTTTAAGTTATGTATCAGTCCTTTTCCTATATCATCAGAAAGGAGGTCCAACAAAAATAACATTTAAAACATGGCCAGTCACTATCAGTAGCCGTAAGCATTAACTACTTGTCGCACCATCAAACTGCTAACAAACAGCCTTAAAAAAATGAACTAAAAGCTGTCTAAAAATGGATTCAGATTTTATCTACAACACTATTCCATAAATTAAACCTTTTAATATATTAGAAAATCTAGTCAATCAAACTCAAAATTCACTGTTAAATTATGCATTGATTGGTTTTATGAATTGTGTAACAAGACTATCTATCACTCGTTTAACCATTCAAGAGCTAAAATGTGCATTAGTTTACAATTGTAATTGAGCCGCCAAAGTTATCAAGTTCAAGCCTGACATTACCAGTATGGGACAAAGGAAAAACAATGGACCTTTACTTTGTTTATTTGATGCAAGAAATTTAAACAAGACAGATTTGCTTACAAGAAAATTCTTGTTCTTCTATCAATCCTTTGTGATGTCGAACGAGTTGTCAATACTAGTTTATTTAGAATGTCCCCTAAGTTATTCTTAACCTACCCTTTATTTCCATATATTTCTTTCACAGACTCGATTTAATCCCAGTGCTTGGTAGTGCTTGCTGGTTCCCATCTTACATCAAACCAATCAACAGCTTCTGTTGTTCACCAGTTAAACATTTGGAAGCTCAAGAAACATAAGGTGAAATTCTCCTCTTTTTTTTTGTCCTATTCACCATCAAGATAAGATATTCTCTGAAGTAATTTACACTCAATAGCCGCCAGTTAAGAAGAAGAAACATTTACATTGAGTATAGTTCTATTTGGAGTAGAAGCATAGCTCAATCTCAGCCATCCACACGGAATAATGGTAAAGCAAGCAACTTTAAAATTGCTTTTAAGTCTCACGCCTGATTGAACACAAGCTCCGACTAGTAGAACCCAAGGTAGAGTGTCATTCCCAACTAACCAGATGAATTCCACCAACCCCAACATATTTCTCCCAGTGTGTCTAGAAACTTAGTTGCCTATTCAGATCTTCTAGTTCCATCATACCTTAACGTATCTGCCAATGATCCATGGCGTATAGAGACATCAGAGGATTAGCTTTGGTGTAACTAGTTAGGTACAAGATATTCTAACCTACTATGCATGCCCCAACCTGGATACAATCAGCCAAGAGGTAGCTTGATGTGTCCATCTCAGCTTGTGACATCCAAGCACATCCTCTTTGACCGCAGTGTTCTGCCATAGCATCTTTGGCTATATATATCTCAAAACTTTTTTGATCGCAATCACCATGAAATGTCCAAGCTGCATAAACACTTCACAATAATTACATTAGCCCGCCACTGGCACAGCCACTTCATTTGAGGCAGATGGTCACTTGATCACCTCAAACTTGCACTGACAGATAGTTCTCACAAACATCCTGCAAGCAAGCAGTCATCTAATCACCAAAGTCCCAAAAATACACACCTCTCACATTTGTGAAAGGTGGCTTAGGCCTTTAGCATTAAAATAAGAACAATTACAAAATTATATCAACCAACATCACTTTCGAAGATGTTACAAAAATCATTGGAAATAAGTATACTCAACTCCAACCAAAAATAAAATAATATGTATTTGGGTCAAATAATTAGCCGTACTCTTTACATTACATTATATATGTGATAATCTACAAAAGCACAATGAGGCAACGATTTCTATGATATGCTCCAGTAGCAAATCAGTGTGGTGGAACTCCTGTTGGTGTCAATTTGCTGCCCTATAATTTTTAAAGTTTTCCTGTCTTGTAGTACCATGTGCAGGCTCATCTCTACTGAATGAGCTGGAGAACTTCAAGAGAATCACCATCTAACTAAATTCCTATCATCCTTTCTGCTCTGGTCACTACAGCCCCCAATCCTTTAAACGCAGCCCACTTTTTAGCTGTGAGAATTGCACCCGTGATGAGGCTCTTGCCTACTCCTAGGGTGAAGTTTATTGTATATCCCTGATGAGGAATTTAGCTATTTTCTAAAAAAAAGGAATCACAGATGTAAAAAACAGCTCTTATCAGGTTTCTAGACTTAATGAATAGTGAAAAGGTACATGAATAAATCATCTCATATTGTAAAAAAAAAAAGGAATTTCCAACCTATATAAGTAATAACATGACCTTAAGAATATAAATGTCTTTTAAGACAAAAATATGATACTAATGCTAAGAACTCCACAATTAAGCATAATTAAGCTAGAATAATTATGAGATGAGTAACCTCTTGGGAAATACTTAAGTTACGTAATTTTTTAAAATTAAAGTGGACAATACCTTTACATTTGGACACGGGACATTAGATATAAACTGGGAATTCATCCAATAACTTAGGGCGTCTGGACTAGCAAAATTCATATGCTTGTCTGAACTTCCCCGTGAATCCTCCCTCTTCCAAAGCCTAGTAATAAAGATTTCTATAATTTCACTCCAACTAACTTTTCCAGTGATCATAGAATATTCTTCATTTTCTCCAAGCCACCAATGGATTTTACTTATTAGTGTTCTCCACACAAACCTCTCGTTCTTGTCTTCTTTCTCCTCTGGCATTTCCATTTTGTAAGACAAATATCTAAATCATGATCTCCTCTATGTGAGATGTTAGCTGCCGGTCGACACCATCTGAAAACCTCCCTCATCAAGTTCTCAAATTAATTGATGAGAATGCACAGAGACCTATCATGCAACTCCACTTGAAATGGTGAAGTAAAATATTTTCTACCCGCCAAAGAAACTCCTGATCCAGTAATTGAAGTGATCTACCTCCAAGAATTAGTTTATGATTTCTTATGCCAGTTATTGGCATTAAAAATTTAGAAGCAAACAAGAAAGCAACTTTGACAAACCCACTGCTGCACTAAAGACCAACGCCCTCGCCTCCCACAGCTCACAAGTTACTGCGGCCTCCAAAGACTTGGCGTTATTAGCTTCAAATTCCCTAATCCGCCATTAAAAACAGTTTAAGCTCCACAATCATCCTTGGTTCTAAGCTTTCCCATTCAACTATTTAACGAGTTAATTCTAAGTCCTTACTTGCCTGAAGCACAAGAAGAAGATAGAAGCTTGAGGTCAAATGTGTTCATGATTCCTACCTTCTGCTCCCCATTCTCCCAGGTGACGTCCTCTTCTCTTTTCTATCTTTTAAGATCACTCTAATCAAAGAAGTTGAAGGTTTACCATCATCATCATCATCTGATGGATTGGTTGGAGGACTCTATCTCCTTTCTTCCTAACTTCCTCGATGATTCTTACGGCGTCCCTGAAGAAATTGCCCAGTGCGACTGGTGGCCACAGGATCAACATCAAGCCCACTTCCCAACCCATTTCTCGGAAACCATCGCAGCGGTCGCAGCGGTCGCAGTGGCACCAGCCGCCACGGCCCTGGATCCCCTGCCGGGGACACCCAAATCAGAATTCTCAAAGAAAAGAAAGCTGCCGGCGAACCCATCCGCCGGTCAGCGCCGGAGGATTGCCTCTGGCAGCGAGGGGCATGGTGAGAACGCAGAGAATCGGAAATCGCAGCTGGGCGGCGGAAAGAAGGGGTATGGGAAGGGAAGCGGTGGTAACTCCGGTGGCAGTGCGAGTAAGGAGGCGCGGTGGGCAGAGCAGCTGCTAAACCCTTTCGCGGCCGCCATCGACGCGGCGAACACCTCCAGAGTGCAGCATCTTCTGTACGTCCTTCAGGAGCTAGCGTCCCCCACCGGCGACGCTAACCATCGCCTCGCCTTCTACGGCCTACAATCCCTCACGCGACGTCTCTCCTCCGCCGGGCTTGGCATCACCGCCGCCGCAGCCTCCACCGTCGCCACCTACGCGACGACAGAGCCGAGGCTATTCCGATCGGCGTTGATCAAGTTTCACGAAATCAGCCCCTGGTTTGCCTTCCCCAACTGTCTGGCGAACTCATCGATCCTCGCAGCAGCGGCATCGGCGGGGACGGATACGAGCCTGCGCGTGATCGACGCGGGGGTTTCTCACGGAGTTCAATGGCCGACGTTGCTCGAGGCCCTAGCGCGGCGCCCGGGTGGAACGCCGAAGATTGTCCGGCTGACGGTGGTGAAAGACGAGGCGACGGCACCGTTCGCGGCAGCTCCGGCGGGATACGATTTCGCGCCACATCTTCTACGGTACGCGAAATCTATTGATCTGAACTTTCGGGTGGATCAAACGGAGGCGCTGCCGGCGGCTGCGGCGGCGAAGAGGACGGCAAGAGAGGAGACAGTGGTGATATGCTCGCAGATGTGGGCAGGGAGGGTGAGGACGGGGTTTCTGAGGGCTATGAGGGAGATGGATCCGGATCTTGTTGTGCTGAGCGAGACGGGAGAAGGGATGATCGGATCTGGGGAGGGCGATCGGGTAGGGTTAGCGGGCGGATTCGGTAGGAGGGCGGAGGTGATGTGGAAGTTTCTCGAGTCGACGAGCGCGGCGTTCAAGGGGAGGGAATGCGAGGAGAGGCGGGTGATGGAGGGAGAGGCGGCGAGGATTTTGGACGAGTGGGACGGGGAATGGGCGGGCAAAGAAAGGTGGAGGGAGAGGATGGAGGGCGAAGGGTTTATGGAGGAGCGGATCGGGGAGGAGGCGGTGGAGGCGGGGAGGGCGCTGCTGAGGAAGTACGACG
This sequence comes from Apostasia ramifera, assembly GCA_019297695.1. Classification (NCBI taxonomy): domain Eukaryota; kingdom Viridiplantae; phylum Streptophyta; class Magnoliopsida; order Asparagales; family Orchidaceae; genus Apostasia; species Apostasia ramifera. The sequence continues at coordinate 49,196 of JAEMOT010000088.1, read as the reverse complement.
GGAACTGGGAAATGAGGGCCGGCGGAGCCGCCGCAGGGGTGGGGTTGTGGTGGAAGGGCCAGCCGGTGACCTTCTGCTCGCTTTGGAAGCCGGCGAAGAAGGCCTCCGCGGCAATGCCGACCGCCGCACGGCAGCAGAAGATGAAGCATTCGCCTCTGTTTTTCTCTCCCCCATGAGAATGAAATTTGTACAGCAGAAACAACGGCAGCTCTACCATGTGGTTAGCTGACTACAACTAATAATTGACTGCTGCATAATCTAAATCTTGTGCTTTGAAAATATTAAATTTCAAATTCAGTTTGATTTAAATGAATTAAAATTTTGTTGATTTTTTTTGAGTATATTTTTATTTTTCATATTAATTTCAGTTAAAATTTTAAATATAAATAAACTCTGATTTGTGAATGTATAATCTTGAAAATAATTTTATTGCTAATTGATATGTCATTAAATGCAATTTAAACTCAACTTCTTATTACCAAATTCATTTAAACGCTATACTATTTAATATCGATTCTGAGCTCAGACTCGTTGTTTGCGTCTTGATAGCTGGTTTTATAATTATTTTTTTTTTATCTACACTTGATTTGAGCTCAAATTATGCTTAGGATATAACGTAATATATTTTTTGATTTACTTATTATTTGGATTTATTAAATATTTTTAACGGATTATTTTTTAGGACTTATAATTTTCAAATTAAGGCATTCAATTAAATAAAATGCATTCCTATTTCATAAAAGTATGGCTGTATCACTCTACATTTCCTTTCGGTTCTTCTATTTTTGAAGAATTTATAATTCGGACCCTGCATTTTCATTTTTAGTTGATTATAGTCCTAACAGAAATTATTAGAATTTTTCCTTAATATATAGTAAAGTTTTTTGAATTCTTCTATGAAAATGTCCTTGAAGAACTTATAAACCTCCTGAATCTAAAATTTGAAAATTTTGATGATTTAAAAAAATATTATCTCCCTCTCACAATTTTTTATAACTGAAGCACTAAAGCTAATTAGTACCACATAAGTAAAATTATTATTATTGACGTAGGATATACGGGATTCCAAGAAAAACAAAGAGAAAGAGAGAGTCCTGAGAAGCGGCGGCGCGCAGAAAGCTAAGCCTGATGGTTAAGGCTTAAGTGAGAGGAGACACCCAGAAGAACACACAGAGATTTAAGGTAGTTCAAGGAGAAAATCTTCTACGTCCACCGGGTGGTCGAGTGACAGACTTTACTAAAAAAGAAGGTAGATGGCCGAAAAGGCCAGTACAATGCTTTAGAGAGAGAGAGAGAAAAAGAGAGAGAGCTCCTCAGTTGGAGCTCGAGTACAAGAAGAAGGGGAAGAAGCAGTAAGGCTGCTCTTGCTGATCGTCCTTGTTCTCCCGTGTTGTCCGTGCATATGCTTGTTTTCTATCTGATCCGTCTTTCTTGAAGCCTGTTCAAGGATATTTATAGGCAGCGGACCGTGCAACTTGGTCCTGATTTTTCGAAAGGGAAAAGAATAATCTAATGCTAAGCCCATGCCTTTGTCGGCTGTTGGGGGAACCAGTAGCAGCAAAAGGAGAGCTTAGACTTTTCAATCTTGATACTGCTTCTGGGGATCTGTGAGGGCTGGAGCATGTGAGCCCTTGATTTGCGTATCTGGAAAAAGCATTTTGTACAGGGAACGACGCGGTCAGACCACGCCGACTGTGGCAGATACAGCTGGGAAACATCGTCATCGACGTTGTTGGGGGACAACTGGATCGTCGGGCCCGAGGGTTGACTGAAACCCCGGCCACGAGGTTGGACTCCTGCAAAGAAAAACAATAAAGAGAAGCAAAGGGTTAGACCTCTAGGGTGCCACGTGTATGGCTGGGATACAGCGCCGAAGCCAGGCGTTAACATCAGCCCCCCGCATTGTCAGGACGCGAATATTAATGTGGGTCCTAGAATGCGAACTGTCGTGATGGCAGACGCGCTGCCCAAGGCCTGTTAGGATAAAGCTGGGGTTGCGTCCCGCCGATTCGTATCCCACTCCATAAGCTTCTGAAAATCCTGCAAAGGGAAAATAAGTTAGAGATGGAGGGCAATCGCGGATGGAAGATTTTGTCTGGCCTCTCGAAGAGAAGGAGGACTGGCAATTCTCCGGCTGGCGCTCCTCCTGTTGAGGAGAGGAGGCAGGCGGAGGGGGCGATAGCAGCAGAGGTGATTGCCAAGGTGCCTCTGGAAGAAGAAGTGAGGATCTCTGCGGCGGTTCTCGCCGATATGCCGCCAGCGGAGGAGGCTAAGGTCCAGGCAGACGCTCTGGAGCCTGTACAAGGCTCTGCGAGGGAGGAGGAGATGGCTGAAGTGGTAAATATCACTGATTCGCCAGTCAGGCCGTCTCAGAGGGCTGAGGTGCGATCAGAGGTGAACGTAATGCGCCAGACGCCTGCGGGAGTGAACCTCAAGCTGGGGAAGATTCTGCTCAAGGACGAGGACGTTGATCAGTTCCTTCCCCGCATTAGGATAACCCTCACAAAGGAACCGGCGAAGACGCCCTTGGTGATCTGCACCCTGTTCTGCCTGAGAAGCTGATCCCTCCACCTGCCAAAGTAAGGAGACCCTCTTTCCCCCGTCTCCTCTCGACGGATGCCCGGGGAGAGGAGAAGAAGGAAGAAAAGGAAAAAAGAAGGAAGAGGGCAGGATGGAGGAGGGGATTAAGGAGAAGAAGGGGGCTTCCTAGGTTGTGTCTGAGATCACCCTCGACATTAAGGGGATGATGAGCAACTTGGGGGAGAGATTATACGAGTTAAAGAGGGAAGAGGAGAAGATCCTGAATGATACCTCCCAGATCCTAGAGGTAATGAAAAATGTGAAAGGTCAGGAGGAAGGGGAAACTCGCCTCTTTGGGAAGATGGCAGAGTTAGAGGGCGCTCTATTGCAACTTGCGGAGCGCTCTCAAGTTGGTTTCAAAGCGGAGCTATGGGAGTTGAAGAAGTTGGAAGACAGGTTGGCTTCCCTAGCTTCAAACAGCTCAGAATGGGCTGGTAAAGCAGAGGCTGCAAGGGGAGAGTACCATCGCACCATCTTGGATGTAAGGCAGGCCCATTCTGCTCATGTCAAAGGCCTCCAGAAGAGAATAAAAGATCTAGATAATGAAAAGGAGGCTTTGAAGAGGGAGAGGGAGAGTTTCAAGAAGGAGGCCGTGGACGCCAAGGAGGCAGAGTCCAGGGCGAGGCAAGCGGCTTTTGAGGCTCGCCTCGGGAAGGAGTTGCTGAAGGCTGAAGTGCACTCCATGCGCGCCTTGGTGGAAAGCAGTTCTGGATGGAGGGGGCAATGCATGGAGGACCTGGAGGAAGCGGTGAGAAGGGCGGTGAACATCATCGGCGCCTCGCCGGTAGGCCACCACGTGAAGATTCAGGCAGGTTTTGATCTTCTCCTTCAGACACTGGTTGATGTAAGTATCTTGAATCAGGAGAACATCAGAGGTCCTGCAGTTCTTCCCTTCTGCGGCCCAAAGGGACTAGACAGGTTATTCGATGCTGGAAGTCATGGTCCAGAGGAGGTTCCTCCTTCAAGCACCTACGTTGGCTGGGGATATCAACTCTCCCCTCCGTGCAGAAGTCCTGAAGGGGGCCAGAGTGCTTCCCTTGAAGCTCGGTGGCAGGGCCAGCGTGGGAGCCAGAAATGACTTGCTTTTGTCCTTGCCTAATTCCTCAGCCTCATCATCAACATATATTTGAAGGAATGATCGGAGAGGAGGAGGGTCTGAATAGCTCCCTGAGGGCGTACTGCTGATTGTTAGGAGTATAATAGGTCAACCCAGATATGTGGCTCGCCTCATATTTGGGATTAACACTATTACTCCAGGTGTCTAAGTTCTGAAGCCTTGTATTTTCTTTAACTCTGTTGTATGTCCTGTATCCGATAGAGAGACATGTGAGAGAGTAAGAAAAATGAAAATTGTAATAAATTTTATCATTAATGAAATATATTCTTTCAAAAACTTGTATAAAGCCAATGAAAAAAACAGAAGTTCAAAGGTTTTCGGCTACCGTCGTGGACGATGTTAGACTAAGGCAAAACATAGGTGAATGATAGTAGGGGAACAAACTAGGCAGCGCAGCCTGATGTTTAGAAACATCAGACACGAGCATAGACAGAGTGCAGCTGGAGGGACACTTCGGTATCCATGCGCTGCTTCGGATTTCGAAACTATAAGAAAAATGAACGGTTGGATTGCGCTTGAGCGCTGATCGAGAAGATCAGACGGCCAGAAGGTGAAGAGTCACCACCGTTTCCCATAAGGTCGCAGAATAAGAGGCAAGGGAAAAGGGAAAGTTGAAACATTCGCCCTTGCCTCCGCCTCTGAGAGAGAAACCTTCTCCCGCTTGTTCTGCGATGAGATCTGATCATGCGGGGAAGAGAGATAGAGTGGGCTGAACTGGCCGAACAGTTCCAGAAGGATGCTAGCTACCAGAAGAGTCTTCTAATGGAGCACGAAGTGCTCATTATGATCATCCTTCCTATCGCCGACTTCCGGCTAAACAGTCCTCCTGAAGGAGCGGTGTGCATATATCAGGCTCAGGTGGAGTACGGGATGATGCTCCCGCCGCAGCCGGAGTTCAGGGAAGTCCTGAACTCTTACCAGATCGTGCCGGCGCAGCTTTCCCCTAACGTCGTCACGTACATGTACTCCTTTCTGAAGCTACTGCAGGCTCAGGGGATACCATAGAGCTTGACGTTGTTCAGGGCATGTTTAGTTGGATGGCAGTGCCCGAGTACAGAGGATGCTTGGCCTTGCAGTCGAAGACGAGGAAGGCTTTGTTCCCTAGGGCGAGTAGCTCTCATTTGGACTGGAGAGACTACTACTTCTTTGTCGGAGGGATTTAGGAATACCTCTGACGCCCAGAGTCTGCCCTCCTGAATTCATTGGCGACGCCAAGTGGATGGCAGGAGAGGGCACCCTGAAGAACCTGGAAAGGCTGAAGGTGTAAAGCTGGCCCCTGAAGGACTTCCTCAGACATGTGAAGGATAATATATTCCTGCACTCCAAGACGTTGGGATATGCCATCTTCAAGGAAGTCGCCCCATCTCCTGGCGCGGTTCTGATGAAGAGGGCAGCCCCCTGCCGCCCAACTCAGCAAGGAGGTCACTGAGGTAGAGTAGGAGGAAGACGTGATAGAGGTTCCGATGCCAGTCTGTGGTGGAACCGTTGTCGATGTGGTGTCATCACCTAAGGACGACACAAATGATAGGAAGACCCTGGCTGAACTGATGGAGGATGCGGGGAAAGGGAAAGAACCCGCAACAGCGGCCAGGCCCAAGGTGATCCCTAAGAGTGATAAAGGGATTATCATTGGGGAAGAGAAAGGAGAGGAGAAAGAGGGGGGATTCCTGAATAAATCTGTACAATTGAATTTTGCATAGGGAGAATAAGGATGGATTGTCGTTCTGGATTAGGCATAAAACTTCTTCAGATCATCTCCGCTCCAAGTCCTGGGGAGTTGAGTGCCTTCAAAGATCATGAGGTAATATGCGTTAGGTCCAGCAACCTCGCGCACGATGTAAGGGCCTTCCCAGTTCGGTTCAAGCTTGGGAACTCCCAAATTATTTCCAGCGAGCAATCGCCGTTTGAGCACCAAATCGCCTTAAATGAAATTCCTGGGGTTAACCTTGCGGTTGAAATATCGTTCGACCCGGCGCTTGTGCTCCAAGAGTTTGAGTGCGGCCTCCTATCTTCTTTGTTCTAGGAGGTCTAAGTCAACCCGCCGTGAGTCGTCATTCTCATTCATCCAGGTTTGCAAATCTTCGAGATCGAAACTGGGTGCTACTTTGATTCTGGGGGAGTAATGTTCCAATTCAACAGGTATGACTGCGTCCATCCCAAAGGATAGAGAAAAAGGAGACTCCTGAGTAACCTTGGAAGGAGCTGTGTTGTAAGACCAAAGAGCGCCTAGCAGTTCATCTGGCCAGCGAGTCTTGGCGCCATCTAAGTATTTTTTTAAGATTTTCAGGACATTCTTATTAGCGTCTTTTGTCTGCCCATTGGTATGAGGATGCCAGACAGATGCATATTTGAGATTGATTTGGTGCTTGCCACAGAAGTCGTGAACCTGCTGATTGGCGAACGGGGTGCCATTGTCTATGATAATCACCATAGGCACGCCATATCTACAGATGATATTTGCCCATAGGAAATTCTCGATGTTTTCGACGGTAGGTCGAGTAAGAGGTTTGGCTTCTATCCACTTTGTGAAGTAGTCGACAGCAACCAGAATCCACTTATAACTCCTGACAGCAGTAGGCATTGGACCCAGAAAGTCCAGCCCGCAAATAGCGAAGAGCCAAAATGAATTGATGGGTTTGAGATAGCCGGCAGGCTATCTTTGCATGTCGGCGTAGTATTGACACTGAGGGCATTTTTCCACGAATGTTTGAGCATCTTTGTGGATATTGGGCCAGAAGAACCCTTGGCGTAGGATCCGCATGACTAAACTTTAGTCGCGGGCGTGAGTTCCACATTCCCCTTTATGGATAGCTTCCATGACTTCTTGTGCCTCCTGCGGTTTCAAGCACTTTGTGAGTGGCTTGGCATAGGATCTTCTGTAAAGTTCTTCACTGATAAGGACATATTTGGCGCATTCAAGCTTTAATTTTTTCGCCTCTTGCCTATTATCAGGTTGTGTCCCATCTCTCAAGTAATTGAGGATCATATCCATCCAGCAGGGTGGATGCACTTCAGAATGAACTTCTACACACTCAAAATTGGGCTTATCGAATACTTGATATCGACGGAGATCGAGGAGCCCCCTTTTGCAAGTCGGTCTGCTACTTGATTTTTTTCTCTAGGAATTTGTACCAGGGAGAATTCTTCGAACTGAGAGATCAAAGATAGGGCTTTCTGCAGATATCTTTTCAGAATCTTGTCCTTTGTTTCGCAAGTGCGGTTCACCTGGTTGACGACTAGTTGCGAGTCGTTGAATACTTGTATGCACCTTACGGTCATGCTGAGTGCAAAATTCAGTCCTGCGATGAGGGTTTTATATTCTGCTTGGTTGTTAGTGGCCCTGAACTGAAAGGTTATTGCCTGGTGCAAGGCGGCTCCCATTGGACTGGTTAGGAGAATCCCAACCTCCTGGGACTGCGATCCAGATGCGCCATCGACGTGGAGGGACCAAGGTGTAGCCTTGTTCTTAGACAGTGGCGGCTCTAAAGTAGAGAGTTCGGCTACAAAATCTGTCAGGGCTTGAGCCTTGATTGTTGTTCGCGAAACATACTTGATGTCGTATTCGCCAAGCTCGATGGACCATTTGAGAAGCCTTCCCGAGACTTCAGGAGTATGTAGTATTTTCAAGAGCGGTTAATCAGTGACAACCTGAATGGTGTGGGACTAGAAGTATGGGCGCAGTTTTCTTGCCTCCATCAGGAGAGCTAGAGCGAGCTTCTCCAACGTAGGGTATCGGCCCTCCGCATCTAAGAATATATGGCTGATGTAGAAGATAGGATGTTGCACCTCCATATCATCGTCGACGAGGACGGCTGAGACTGCGGAGTCAGATATGCTCAAGTAGAGAGACAAGACCGTATTTCTTCAGTTCTGTGAAAGCGGCTTCACATTCATTAGTCCATTGGCCCCTTTTATTATTGCGCAAACATCGAAAAAAGGGTGAACAGCGATCTCCGACCTTTGAAATAAATCTCTTGAGGTTGTTGATCCGTCCTGCCAGTTTCTGAATCTCCTTCACCGTTCGAGGAGAGGGCATGCTTAGGATCACCGAGATTTTGTCTGGATTGGCCTCTATCCCTCTGGCTGAGATCAGGTAACCCAGAAATTTTCCTGAGACTGCTCCGAAGGCGCACTTGGCGGGGTTGAGCTTGAGGTTAAACCTTAGGAGGGTATCGAGTGTCTCCTTGAGGTCAGTGAGGTGCCCCTCCATGCTCTTGCTTTTCACCAGTACATCATCGACATATATTTCAAGATTTCTACCCCTCTGAATTTTGAACACAGCGTCAATTATGCGCTGGTAAGTGGTGCCAGCATTTTTGAGACTAATGAGCATGGCATTATAATAATATGTGTTGAAATCAGTGATGAAGGCGGTCTTCTCTTCGTCTTCTTCAACCATCTGGATTTGATGGTACCCGGAAAAAGCATCCAAAAAGCTCATAACTTCGTACCCAAAGGTATGATCCACCATTGCATCAATGCGTGGAAGAGGATACGTATCCTTGGGGCAGACTTGGTTCAGTGTGCGAAAGTCTACGCACATCCTTCATTTCCTGTTGGCCTTCTTCACCATGACAACGTTTGTGAGCCATTGAGGATATTGGACCTCTCGGATGTATCCTGCTTTTAGTAACTTATTGACCTCATCCTCGATGGCGCTCTGCCTTTCTCATACCATAACTCTCTTCTTCTGTTTTATGGGAGTGGCGACATCAGATATGTTCAGGTGGTGCTCGCAGACAGCCCTGTCAACACCTGAAATATCCTCAGGAGACCATGCAAAGACATCAATATACTCAGAAAGCAAGGCAGTGACGTCTGTCTGCTGCTTGTCATTCATTGAAAAAGATATGTTTACAACTTTAGAAGAGTCTTCCTCTCCCATGGTTACATTTATGACCCCCTCTTGTAGCACAACTGGTTGGGATTCTCTGGGGTCCAGTTGCTTGACAACAAGTTGCGCGGCAATCTGGAAGCATCGGGTAGCCTGCCTGACATCTCCTCTGATGGTGACAACGCCACGGGAGGTGGGGAACTTCGCGCAGAGGTGAGGCGTGGAGATCACCATCCCAAAGAAATTGAGAGTGGTCCTTCCTAGGATGGCGTTGTAGCCTGACTTGGCTCTGATGACAACAAAGTTCACCATGCTCATGGCGTAGCCGTTGTCGTCACGGAAAGAGATGGGAAGAGAAGTGAATCCCAACTCTAGAGAAACCCAGCAAGGTGGTTCCCGTACGGAGAAGATTTGCTTCCTTGAGCCTCATTTGAAGGAAGGCAGATTCGAACAAGATGTCAGTCGCACTTCCAGAGTTGAGGAGGATTCGCCGAACATTGAAGTCGGCGATGCGGGCGACGACCACGATTGGATCATTGTGAGAATTGCCCTGCTGGGGGAGATCTTCTTAGCAGAGAGTCAGTGGAATGGAGGAAGAATACTAGTGTGAGATACCGCCGACCTCAATTTCCTGGCGGCGAGCAGCGGCGGGGTCAATGCTAAAAATAGCGTTGACCGTCCTGGCGGCAGGAGGATAGGGACGCGTCGGCTGGCTAGGTTCTAGATGGGAAACTCTAGCCGGCATGCTGGTAATTTCGAAACTTTCCCCTTTTGAGCAGCGTTGGAGGTTGGCGTCATCTGCATGAATTCCTCCAACTTGCCATAGTCAGCTAGTTTGTCAAGCAGGGCTCTGAGGGCTCGACACCTGTGAAGCCTATGCCCGTAATTCCCGTGGAACTCACAGTAGTTGTTAGGGTCCACTCCAGTCGGAGGTGTCGGCTTGGGTCCGGCAGGTCGATCCCAGCCTTGTTTGACGGTCGCCGCATAGACTTCAGGAAGCGGCCGAGAGAAGAAGTGCCTTTGCTGCTGAACCTGCCGCAGTTTTCCCTCATCGCGACCACGACCTTTGGCCATGTGCATCGTCGTGGATGACCGTTCGTCGCCCCGATGTTTTCTCTTCTTTTCCTTCTTGGCTCCAGGAATACCAGGGGGAGAGGACTCAGCATCTTCGAGGAGCATGAATTGGCTGGCCCTGGCCACCAGTTCCGGGTAGCTCCGAGGTTTGGCCACTTGTAGGAACTTAGATAGATCCCCTACCTTGAGCCCCTTCCAAAAATTGTGCATGGCCACGGTTGGATCGATGTCTTCAGCTTCTACTGCGGCGACTTTCCTTCTCGCCTTGTTTGATGTTGACGAGCACCATATCGGAAATGACCATTCGGGTTCAGCCTATGAAGCGGGCGATCGACTCCCACTTCAGATGCTCGTAGAAAAAGATGTGACCCTTGGGGAGCTTGATGAACCAGCTGAATGCCACTCCCTTCAGGGTGTTTGCCAAGAGGTGGCACTTGGTGGCCTCATCTGGCTGGCGATAACGAACCGCAGCCTCGAACCCTTGTATATGCTCACGGGGGTCGGTCACGCCTTTGTAAGCTTCAAGCCGAGGTGGTCTAAAGTCTTCTGGGATTGGGGCCAGCCGGATGGCATCAGTAAAAGGGGCATTGCTGTCCATCGGGCTGAAAAAGAGGTCAGGCCCATAGTGGGGGGCCTGGACGCCTGGGAAGAAATGGTCCCTCCCGGCGATGAAAGGAGGAAAAGCAGGTGGTAGATGACATGTTGGGAAATGATTTTGGTGGACTTCCTGAAGGGGAAGGCATCTGGGAGGCTGAGAAGAGCCAGACGACTGAACGGAAGGTGCCACGACAGAAGGCAAAAGAGCAGGGGCCTCCGCGACTGGAGGAGGAGGTGCAGGAGCCGCCGGTGCCGGAGGAAGAGTAGCAGGTGACGCCACAACCGGCGGGAGAAGATCACAGGCCGCCGCAACCGACGAAAGAGGTGTAAGAGTCGCCGTGACCAGTGGAGGAGGAAGTACTGCTGTGCAGACTGGTTAGGTTTGCCTGAGAATTATGGCCTGTTGGGCTGTGAGGCCAGTGACCAAGTCGGTGAGATTCGCCAGCATCCCCTGAAGCTCTGAAATGCGGGTACCCCTAGAAGAGGAAGCAGATTCGGCATGGTGCCGAGAGGTTGAAGTTAAGGCTCCATCGTCTGGTGCCCGAACAGAAGGCTCACCCACATGCGCACTGCCGGCGGCAGAGTTGGTTCTACGCGTCCTGGCCATCATCTTCCCTAAGTCTTAATGAAAGCACCAGAAAATATTGACGTAGGATGTAAGGGATCCCAAGAAATACAAAGAGAAAGAGAGAGAGTCCTGAGAAGCTGCGGCGCGTAGAAATCTAAGCCTGATGGTTAAGGCTTAAGTGAGAGGGGACACCCAGAAGAACACACAGAGATTTAAGGTGGTTCAGAGAGGAAATCCCCTACGTCCACCGGGTGGTCAAGTGACAGACTTCACTAAAAAAGAAGGTAAATGGCCGAAAAGGCCAGTACAATGCTTTAGAGAGAGAGAGAGAGCTCCTCAGTTGGAGCTCGAGTACAAGAAGAAGGGGAAGAAGCAGTAAGGCTGCTCTTGCTGATCGTCCTTGTTCTCCCATGTTGTCCGTGCTTATGCTTGTTGTCTATTTGATCTGTCTTCCTTGAAGCCTGTTCAAGAGTATTTATAGGCAGCGGACCGTGCAGTTTCGTCCTGATTTTCCGAAAGGGAAAAGAATAATCTAATGCTGAGCCCATGTCTTTGTCGGCTGTTGGGGGAACCAGTAGCAACAAAAAGAGAGCTTAGACTTTTCGATCTTAGTACTGCTTTTGGGGATCTGTGAGGGCTGGAGCATGCGAGCCCTTGATTTGCGTGTCTGGAAAAAGCGTTCTGTACGGGGAATAGCGCATTCGGACCACGCCGACTGCGGCAGATATAGCTGGGGAACATCGTCATCGATGTTGTTGGGGGACGACTGGATCGTTGGGCCCGAGGGTTGACTGAAATCCCGGCCACAAGATTGGACTCCTGCAAAGAAAAACAATAAAGAGAAGCAAAGGGTTAGACCTCTAGGGTGCCACGTGTATGACTGGGATGCAGCGCCGAAGCCACGCGTTAACAATTATTTTTGTATATGTTATGTTATTGTCATGTAAAAATTTTAATTTAATTTTATGTTTGAAACATTTAAGATTAGTGTTTATTAAAAAAAAAGAGGAAATATGCTCCTCTTCTGTCATAAATTTTTTAAGGAAATCATATATTTGAGGATGTAATGGTAAATGTTTATCAGAAAAAAGAAAATAAAAGTTGAAATCACTTAAGAGGCTGATTATTTGCAAAATTTTATTTTAATAAAATTAAATTTAAAATTAAATAAAAATATTTTTTATTAAAAATTATGAATAGTATGAAATAAAATTAATTATATATTAGAATGTGTAAGTTATGTTATAAAAATTAGTTATTATTTTGATATGTGCGTAACATGCAAAATAAAGTTATTTTTTATTTTAAATTATATGTATCACGTGAAATATAGTTAATTTTTAATATTAAATTTATATATGACATGATATGTCAGGTTAATTTTAAACTGGATAAACAAATAGAGTTAATAGAAAATTTGGTAGAACCTATCACTCGAGTGAGAACTTTTGGACGCAGATAATGTATGCATAAATTTTACTGAAAAAAAAAACTCGAATGACATATTTCACATTATAGAGACTTGCATGCATATTTAAGGGTAGAATTGGATGGAATACCTTTTTTACTAATCATATAAATTAAGTTTTAATTTAATTGAATCAAATCGATTGGCTCTTATTTACTGCGTTTGATTTTTCATTAATATTTTTATTTAGTTTGTTCAATTTCTTGAAATTTAAAATCAAAATTAATTTTTATTTTTGATTTAGTTAACTTAATCTTAATGATGCGCACGTTTGTTGTGATAGAGGTAAAACTGAGATGTGTCACTGTAATTTTACATTAATTTAAAATTTACGATAAATTATTTATTTAACAACAATAATAAAATCTTAATCTCACTGATTGATGCTTAAATACTTTAATTTTATTGAACTTTATGAATTAGTTAATAACATAATAATATTGAGAAAAAATATATATAAATAAGTCTGTTAATTATGAAATATGTGTAATTTTTAATATAAAAATAAAAGCAAATTACTGATAAATTTGTGTTATTTATTTATAATTATATTTTAATTCATAATTTTAAAAACATCTCACTTAAGTTTTTCTAATTAAAATTATAGGAACCAACAATTTTTTATTTTTTTTTACTTTTAATTGCTTATTTTAAACTCTAAAAATTTAAATAAAAAAATTTAAAAAATATAATTATAAATAAACTACAGTGACCTAACAATAATTTGCACTAAAAGTAATAATTTAATTACTACGGGCAGATTATAAATATCTTAGTTCTCCCTAATTTTTAAGTTCGTTAAATTAATCTTTGAATTTGAGATAATATATAAATAAATCTTTTGATATTAATAAAATAACGTCATAAGTGTCCTTTCATCATAAAAAATAATTTAATTAATTCAAAATCAAATCAAAATTTAGATGAAAATAACATATAAATTGATCTAATAATTAAAAAAAAATCTTTTATTTGATCTTTTAATTAATACAAAAGAATTTATTTACACTTTATTTTTAACTGAATGATTAATTTAGTTAATTTAAAATTAAAAAAGACTTAATAGCACTTAATTTTAAATTAGAGGAACCTAATTGCTATTAATCATATTATTATTATTATTTAATCCGTGCTTTCTTAATCTATAAATAATTTAATTATTAATCATATAATGTACCAATTAGATTGAAGTTTGTTATGGCCCAAATTGAAATCGACCCAATACTATTTATGGGCTTTAATTTGGAGGCCCATAATTGGCGGCCCACCAGTAATAAATAGGGAGATTTACATACAGAACACTGAATTCATCACAAATTACGTATTTCACCATCTTTTAGTAAATATTACACATATCACATTCTGTTTATGAGTTTTACATTTCTATTGTAATAATAGAAATGTAAAAAGAGTGTGATATGTGTAATATTTACTAAAAAATGGTGAAATGCGTAATTTGTGATGAATTCAGTGTTCTGTATGTAAATCCCCCTAATAAATATTGGTGTGAGCAAAATACTCGAAATTCACTCACTTAAAACTCACTCATATTTTACTCGAGTTAAATTTAATTTGATTTTTTTGTATAATGATACATATCCAGACTTTTCTGAGATATATTAAGATATTTTATATATATAATTTAACTTAAAAAGCATATATAATATATATTATATACAAAATAAATATATAAATAAAAAATTAAAAATAAAGCTTGATTAAATTTAAAAATCAACCCCTATGTATTCGTTATAGGTAAGGTTTGAATTGATTTGTGCTCTAGTGATTTTTGGTAAATTCGAACTAATTTTAAACATCTATTCGACTTGAGATCCAATCCTTTCGTCGCTTTTAACGAAAAATTTAAAAAGTTTAAGAAAAATGAGATTTGAATACACATTTAAAACTTTGCATTAATAATGTGTATATTTTGTAATTTTGATCGTATTTAACCCAAGATTATTCCCAAGTTGAAATTTGAAACTCGACCCCAAATTCGAGGCTAAGTGCTACTTGAATTGACTTGATGAAAGGCGAACAAAATATTTTTATATGCTTAATCTGAAAAAAAAAAATCATAAATGGTACAAAATTTATTTTATTTTCTAGTAATATTTTTCTGCATGTTAAGTTATTTGTACACAAGAATTTCTAATAGAGTGCAACTTGGTAACATTGGATATATTAGTGTAGAATTTTACTTCTCATATATGTAAATGACATTTTTGTATAAAATAAAGGGCAAATTACACCCAGGTCCTTAAGTTTAACACTTAAAACGCACAGATCCATGTTTTTTAAATTATAACATCGGTTCCTGAGTTTTAATAAATAATCAAATGGGTCCATTTTTTATTCTTTTATTATTAAAATTTTTTAGAATTATCATTTTACCCCCTACCCCTCTCTCTCCTTACGATCTCGCACATGCACGGGCCGCGCGGCCGCCGGCAGGTCTGGTGGCCGCGCGGCATGTCCGCCGGTCTCTCTCTCTCCTCCCGATCCCATGCACACGCGCGGGCCTTGTGGCCGCCGGTGGACACACAGCGATGCCACCGGACCCGCCGACGGCAACGCAGCATGCGCGTGCGCGGGAGGAGGAGGAGAGAGAGAGGGGCAGGGGATAAAATAAAAAAGGACCCATTTGATATTTATTAAGATTCAGGGACTCCGATGTTATAATTTTAAAAATGTGGACTTGTACGTTATTAAGTGTTAAACTCAAGAACTTAGGTGTAATTTGCCCTAAAATAAAAGATTTTAATATGTATTAATGCTTTGACGAAACAAAAAAAAGAGGTTACGATTCTCGTTCTGCATTTATCCTTATACTCGTTATGTCGTTAAAATTTTCTCTTTCTTTTTTATATTTGTGACAAACTCATAAGTCTACATTATTTTGATATAAATTTTTAATATGTAGTAGGTTGAGTTTTCCTATAATTTATGTATGTTTTATGTTTGTATGCTTTATTTGAGATCAAAAATCAAATTTTTAACACGAAGTTTTGTCTTTTAACTCATAATTTTATATATAAACTAAAAATGAAGAACACATAAAGGTATTTTTAATAAAATATATTTGTTAAGATTATTTAGGCAATGAGATTTCATCAACAATACTAGATATGATCTTATGACCGAAATCTTAAAGTATAACATTCCATGATCCAAATGTAGAGGTATTGTCTATTTTGATTTTAAGAAACTGCATAACACGAGCACGTTCTAGGAGGTCACAATTCAGCTCAAGCACTCTTAACTACAGAGTTTCTCATCATTAGCCTCACAGTTTTACGTCAAAAGAAGCATTTACTATTTAAAATCACATTATCTATTTATATAATTCAGGATCTCCACTCCTTTTCGATGTCAGACGATCAATTCCTGACCTCATTTAACTGAAATATATTCTGAAATTATTTTTAAATTTTTTAATATATATTTTAAAAAAATTATTTCAGTATAATAATATAAAATAAAGTTACTTTATTATTAAAAATAATATGAAATAAAATTAATTTTTTAATTAAAAAAATTAATTTTTAGAATTAAATTTTATATGTAATACAAAATAAATATTAAATATTAATAAAATTATTTTTAAAAGAGTTTGTGATTTTTTTCATACAACTAAACAAGATATTCAAGTTTTTCAGTGAATTAAACATATTTTCTCTTGATAATAATTTTTAATAGAAAAATAATATTCATACTATATACTTTTCAGCAATTTTTTAAAAATCTCAATCTCATAAGTCAAAAAAATGCATGCTGCCTTTCACTTTACAAATTAATTCAATGTTTTGTCAGACTTAAATTTCTCAATTATATTTATATTTATAACATTGACATTTTTTTATATTTTCTAGAATGTATTTCTATTCTCCTACTTTACTTTTCATGGAATATAAGGACTTTGAAAAAATGGCAAGAGAAATAAATCCTTATAGGCCAATTTGTAGAAAGAGAACAAATAACACAAAAAATAAAATAATATGAAATTTTCATTTTTATATTAATTTTTTTTATTTCTCCCCGAAACTATAATTTTTTTAATTTTATTTGAAAATTATGATAAATGTGTGATTTAAATTTAAAACTCTCTGATTCTTAAAAAACTACTTCTCTATTGGGATAAAGGAATGATAGAATTGTTGATTTTTAAATTAATTTTGAGAAAAAAAATATTTTGTGATATTTAATAAATAAAATTTATGAGATATTTTATTTATACTTTCTACTGTCAAAATAAAAGCAAGTTGTTATTATAGTTGAAAAATCTTATGTTAAATAGTTTAATTAATTTTAAAAGTATAGAAACTAAGTTGTAATAAGCTCAAATTAGAAGGACTTAATTGTTATTAATCCAGAAATTTTCGGGAATCAGTGCAATAAATTTAAAAAAAGGAGATGATGCAAGCGATGGCCAAAGTCGTCTTCTGCCTTGTGATGCGGTAGATGTAGGCCTTCAATGGATCAGATCATGATCCGATCTGATTCGAGTTCTGATCTAATTAAATTCTCAAATAAATTCCTTTTTTGACCC
The DNA here is from genome assembly GCA_019297695.1 of Apostasia ramifera. Taxonomy (NCBI): domain Eukaryota; kingdom Viridiplantae; phylum Streptophyta; class Magnoliopsida; order Asparagales; family Orchidaceae; genus Apostasia; species Apostasia ramifera. The sequence goes on along the minus strand of JAEMOT010000088.1, from coordinate 32,409 downwards.
GTCAATCTGCCCCGTTTACTGACCCGATCCATTTACAAATAAATGAATCGGATATGGATCACCACTGACTCGACCCGTTTAAAATTCGATCCGTCTATGTAATCTAATTTGTAGTTCATACAAAAATATATTATGGCTAATATTCTTTTTGTTTGAAGGATCAAATAAAGAGTGTCACTATAATTAATTAATAAATAATTCTTACAGATTATATTAGTAGATTATAATTTATAATGCTCAGTTTATATTTCACAATATATTTATGTATATATATTATAAATATTAATTTTTATATTAAAATATTTAATTAATTCATAAAAATATAATATTCTTTCTTTATTTTATTTTCAATAAATTTAACATTATTTTAAATTTGATTATAAAAAATACTTAAAAATAACTAATTTTATTGTAAATGGATTAAATCCAAAATCCCGAGTTCCGAACCGATTTGATTTCCGACCCGAGAGGATATGGATCGACCATGACCCGATCCGATATATATGGATTTGGATCCGGGTCGTAGTCAACCCGACCAGAACCCGATCCGTTGACAGGCCTAGGTATCTGAAACGATTCGAATTTGCTCACATTTTATTCATCTTGAATTTAACTCAATTTTTTTACAATTTAAAGTTAACTCACTCGAAAAAAATTAAATTAACTTGTAATCACTCGATATCTATACAGTTATATATACCAAGGTATTTCAGTTGTATTTTAAAATAGGGATAATTCCACTTAGGTCTCTGAGGCTTATCTAATTTATCATAAAAGTCCACAAACGTCAAAACTTATCATCTAGATCCACAATAATTACTATATAGTTCACTAAAGCCCTAGGTCCACGTCAAAACTCGCGTGCAGTCCATCTGCACATGAGTCGCTTGCGCATGGCCTCGAGCATCGGCGTCCACCCATAGTCGGCCGCAAAGGCAACGCGCGACCGCCGGTGTCCACCCATAGTCGGCCGCAAAGGCAGCTGCCGGCCGCTGGCGTCCACGCGCAGGCGGCCATAGCACGTCGCCTCGTAGGCAGAGCAGGCCTTGCTGGCCGGCAACCTCCTACGCACGGCCCCGCGCGCAGCTGTCCGTTCACTGATCGCCACAGTGCACTGCCCCGCACGCCAACATCAGCGCGCGGATCACCGCATCACGCAGCCGCAGCGCACAGCTCCACTCCGGAGGCGTACGCTGCGGCCGCCTCACGCGCAGGGCGTCCGTGATCTCGCGTGCAGGCGACCGCCGCACATAGCCTCACAATCATGATGGCATATTTTAAAAATTAATAAATTAAAGAACAGTATTTTTATCATTTATACAATAATAATAAATTCTATTACGGAGAGACTACGATGTCCCATATAATATTTTTTGTGGACCTGAATGACATATTTAAAGATTTGTGGACTTTTGTAGCCAAGCAAGCAAATCTCCGAAGCCTAAATGAAATTACCCTTTAAAATATTATATATAAGTGAATACATTATATAAAATATATATTGAAGAAATTTAAAGTATACATTAAAAATTTTTTGAATAAATAAATATTATACTTTTAGAAATTTAATTAAAAAAAGAAATATATAATGTATATTTTATATAAATGAATTTTTAAATCAGAAAAATATGATTAGAAATTAAACTCAATTCAATTTAAAAATCGACCTGATATCGATTAAATTTTCATTAATTTGAATTAAATTTGACTAAAATTCAAAATTATTAAATTTGAGTTGCGGCAAACCGGCTTTGTTTGGTGTGAGGATCAAAACAGGACCAAAATGGTACTAATTTAAAAAACAATAATAATAATAATAATAAATAAATATTTTAAATCATTTTACACAAATTCAAATATAAAAAATATTATTTTACTTTATATACTCAACAATTAAAAATAAAAATATCAACTTTATTTAACATTCTAGATCAAAATATTCAAATCGAGTATTTTGATCTAAAATGTGAAATAAAATTTATATTTTTATTAAAAATTATTGAGTATGTGAAGTAAAATATTATTTTTTATATTAAAATTTGTGTATAATAATTAAAATAATTTATTTATTATTATTATTATTTTTTAAATTAATATTATTTTGGTCTTGCTCTGATCCTCGCGCCAAACAGGGCCAGAGACATTATTAGCCCAAGCTGTGATAAAATTCCTTCACATTGTTTAACGGTCACCTAACCCCATGATGTTGATTTCATGGCCACAGATTTCCTGCTAGAATATGAATCCAACTTTTGTCAAAATCATTAAAAAAAAAAAATCCAACTTTTGAAATTTTTTTCACTACTTTTTTTTTTATAGATTTTTTTTTCACTACTTTTAGTCAAGAGAAAACAAAAAATAACAAAAAGTATGCTGACATCAAGTTGAGTTTTAAATTTTTTTTTATTCCGAGTTAAATTTTGAGTTGATATGCTAACCTGTAAACTATTTACTCGTAATATACTTGTGGCGTTAAATATGAGTTAATTAAATTCAAATAATTTTTAGCAAGTGTTGAGTATCTAATATAATTATCGTGGTCTTTTTTAGGGCGCCAAAAGGGTTTTTGCATTGATTGGGGCTGTAAATGAACTAAGTGTTCAACGAATAGCTTGACGTTCTGCTCGATAAAAGCACGTTCATATTCAGTTCATTAATATTAACAAATAAGATTGAATATAATTTTAAAAGCTAGATTGATAAATGAACGAGTTTGAATATAACATTCGTGAACTATTCGTATGGAGTTCGTAAACATATTCTTTAATTATAAGACTCGATATAATGCTCTTTTAAGAATTCTAATATATCTTATTTATTAATAAGAAAAAAAAATTATGAATCATGATGATGAATCTATTCATACATACATTAATATTTTTGATATATAAGGGCTTATTTATAATTTTCGTGTTCGTGAACTTAAATTTATATGAGCCCGTTTATGAACTATATGAACCAGCCCAAACATGTCCTTATGTTCACGAACCAAACTCAAACAAGCTCAAGCTCAAGCTTGAGTTTGATTTTTGTAAACAAATATGAACATGAACAAACCACTACTCGACTTAACTTGGTTTGTTTACAGCCTTAGTAGTGATTGAGATTGACGTGTATCCCTTAGGTTCTATTTACCCAGCGACAAGATGATTACCAAAAAGATGCTCCGAAAATGAGATCGTTTTAGCTCAAGATCAAAAATTATGATCTTCTATTTATTTTTTCAACTAGAGCATTAAAAAAAATTATTTTTTTTAATCTCAAAAAAGAAGTTTTTACCAATTTAACCTCAAATGCAATCAATATATACCTTTAAACTCTTTTTATTTGAATGCATAATTATGTGAGATAGCTGTTACAATATGTTGGTTGGTTACATGATCATTTAACCTGAAATATGAACACTAATTTGTTGTTATTCTGCTGTCATCTTCCTATGTAAATCAAAAAAAAAAAAAAAAAAAAACTGCAGTAATTATGGGAATGAGCGGCAGAAACACTGCTTCGTTCTGCAAGTTCATGAAACTGCAATGATCTTTAGCACCTTCTGGTAAAAGAGTCTGGTTTGAGCAAGCTGATCATAATTTCGAAGCAACAAACCAAAAAATCATAGGACTTTCAAACTCTAAAGTTCAACTATAAAAATAGAAAAGCATGCAAAAAAAATTTTAGGATCTTATATAGATAGCAACCAATGGGTTTTAAGCTGGAAGTCTAAGGAGCATGATTGCTACTAACTTGATAACTGGTTGATATAAGATTTCATTTGGGTGGCTTTCTTCGGTGATTCAATGAATAGTTATAGCTCTTTTCACTTAAGACTATTTAGGTAAAACTAGAGCATACTTTTTTATTCTTCTATTACTTCCATGATGTTGAGGTTGGACTTCTCGTCTCAATGGAGGATCTCCTGATGTTTTCTCTCACTAGATTTCTCGCTTTACTACATCACCTCTAGCTGTAACGTTAACCATATACACATGCGACCCTACTGTACCCCTTTAATAGCACAGGGATAAGGCAACTGCTTTTTGTGCACATTGCTGGACGTGTTCTGTACATCACTTTCCTAGTGTAGCCACTTGTGCTAAACAGTTGGGTAGTGCACTAATGTCGCCACTCTCTCTTAGCTGTCTAAGATTCTCCAGCCTTCTAAAAGCACAAATTCTATTTACTTTAGGATGTTTTTTCTTAGTAAATAAACGAACAAGCAATTCTTTAGAGTTAGGGAAATCTCCTAGAAGATAGGTAATACTTCTCGAAGGTTGCTTCCTTCAATGTTTTCCTCATACAAGATTGCTGGTCATTGTTGTGGCCTCCTTCAATGTTTCCAAACATCAAGTTCAAACTTTAGGCGAGGTTTCCCTTGGTCGAGATTTTAGTGTTTATTGAAACTTCGATGGGTAGGTGATCATGGATTCCTAGACCTCATCAAAAACTTTATTGAGTTTCTTCAATGATAACTTTTCAAGAAACTTCATTCGAAAATTTTTCTCGACTTCCTCCTCAATCCTCATTCAGGGATTTCCAACTTCAAGTACATATACATACACAACATAAAGGCCTTGTTTGGCATGAGCTCAAAAATGGGCAAAAAAATATTTTAATAATATTTTAAATTTATTATAAATTTTAATAACTTTATTTCACATCCAACACAAATTTCAACCTTAAAAATCAACTTTATTTCACATCCAACACAAATTTCAACCTTAAAATCAACTTTATTTCACATCCTACACACCTCCCAATATTAAAATAAATTTCTTTCCCATTAACTCTATAAAATAAATTATTTTCTCTTTTCTTACTCAAATTCATCCTCCAACCAAACAAGCCCAAAAAGAAGATACGATGGAATTACATGTAAATAGACTATTTGGCCAACAAAGTACATATTAATAATAATATGCATTCTACTATCAATAATAATAATAATAATAATAATATGCATTCGAAATATTCTTCGAAGACGCTTCACTTAGATGACAAAATTTAACTTGAAAGCAAATTATGTTACATTAACAAGTATTTAGTGACCTGCGCTACATATGATGATTTTAGTGCCCAATACATAATACACTAAATTTTAGACATGTATGTAATTCTCTAAAATCTCTCACAATTGGATAGCTGACTGTAAAACTAATCTAGTTGAAAATTTACACTTCACCAGAATGATATGAATCGCCAGTTCCAGTTTATCTATTTACAAAGCATAATCCATTTATTCATCACTCTCCAGACTCATTATTGACATAACACTTCATCAACTTAATGTAAAGCAAAATCTCAGAATGATCTCCACAGTTAGCAGACCACTAATCTTCTACCTCTGCCCTTGTATTTATCATCATTCTTCTTCCAATCCTTCTCTTCATCTTCACCATTTTCAGTTACTACTGTAAGAAGAAATGTTCCCAGAGCTCTCCCTGGCATTTAGTTACAGATTAAGCAGATAACTTAAAACAGTATAAACTGATGAACATGATTGCAACGAGATCTGAATTGCAAAGCTCTAACACCTATTTCATTTATTTATTTATTTTTTTATAAGCCTATTTCACTTTTCTAGACAGCAAAAGCTGAGAATCAACAGATCTCATCTTCTGCCTCTGCCTCTACTGTTTAGTACCATTCTCCTTCCAGTTCTATTTCTCTTCATCTTAACATTTTCAGTAACTACTGTAAACAAAATTGTGCCCCGAATTCTACCTGACCCCAAGTTACGGAGTATGCAGATACTTTCCAGTATGAACTGATGTACAATGACTGCATGATGATCTCTTAAAATCTAATATAGATCTAGTTGGAAAATTATACTCAAGAAAAATGATCTGAATTGCACCTTTATATGCCGCACATCAGGTCCTGCTCCAGAGTCCAGAATTATTCCTGCCATGACATGTTTCATCGAGTTTCTGACAGGAAAAGCTCAAACTGATCTCCACAATAAGAGACATCATCTTGCTTGATTCCTCTGCCCCTTGTGTTTATCACCATTCTCCTGCTAATCATTCTTCTGTTTATTTTCATCTCAGCATTTTCAGTTACTGCTGCAAACACAACGTGCCCCAGAACTCTCATGGGCCTCAAGTAACAGATGGAAAACGCAAGCAATTCAAATCTAGCTGGACATTTACACTGAAGAAGAATAATCCGAATTGTACCTTTTACACTGTAAGCAATTCAAATCTAGCTGGACATCACTGAAGAAGAAGAATCTGAATTGCACCTTTTACACTGCATATTAACTTCTATTGTAAACCCATTTCTTCCATGATATTTCATTGAGTTTCTGTACAGTAAATCACAGAATGATCGCCACACTTAACAGACTTCATCTTGTGCCTATGCCCCTTGTACTTATCCTTGTAGTTATCGCTATTCTCCTTCCAATTCTTCTTTTCCTTATCTTCATCTTCACCATTTTCGGTTACTACTGTAAAAACAAAGGTACCTAGCATTCCATCATCCAAGTTCAGCAGAGGTTCCAGAGCCTCAACAATGGTGGACATATGAGGCCTTGACTTTGGGTTCTGGCTCAAGCACATGTAGGCTACTGCAGCTGCCTTCTGAGCAGCTTTGGGGGAGTACTGCCCTTCAAGGGTACGGTCCATGATCTGGTTTATTAGCTTTCTTGAGTCGTTCAAATATGGCCGAGCCCACTCGACAAGGTTCTGCTCTCTACTTGGCTTTCTCTTGTCGACGGATCTTCTTCCAGTAAGTAGCTCGAGGAGAACAACGCCAAAGCTGTAGACATCACTCTTTGCTGTGAGATGGCCTGCAATTGAGAGCAAGTATGAGAAGATTTGATTAGTAAAGTTTTAACTTAAGAAAGCAGTAATTCTCATTTGGATGAATACTTGATAGCTTATAATAAGTTACTTTTGATTTCATTTTCTTCCTTTCCATCATATTCTATTCCTTTCAGAATTGTTTATTTCTGTGCTGCCAGAGTGGCAATTATGATCAAAACTTGAAAGTCACTCGATAGCAGTTCTACTTTAACGTTCAACCATTAATTGACTCAATGTATACGTCAGATATACAATTGCATAAATGCATATATGATGTATGTATTATACGTAAGTGCGTCATGTAGAATTTGCGCCTTGCGGGAGAGGAGAGAGAATATATAACAGTGTGCATGTATAGCTAGTGAACTGCATGTTTGGTCAAGATATTAAGTAGCTAAACTCAAATGAGCCTGAAATTCAAGTAACATAAAATTGCTCAGACTCAAACTTGACCCAAAATAAAAAAATTTCCTGATTTCAATCTGAGGTGGACTCCCTCGAGTTTGAAACAATACCAATCCTACCATCCTCAATGGGAAACCATCCGCTTGCCTATGTACATGCTTGAACTAGATCCACTAATGATTGTAGTTTGATCTTACCTGTCATAATATATTCTGGTGCAGCATATCCCTCTGTGCCCATGACTCTAGTTGAGACATGGGTTTTGTCACCTTCAGGGCCATCCTTGGCAAGACCAAAGTCTGAAAGTTTTGCAGTGTAATCCTGAAAAATATAATCACACGGATTAAAGTTCTAGACATAAATAGTGAGGATACTTAATTACTAACTAATCTGTCGAAATATTCTTTTGTACCATTTTATAAGAAGCAATATGCATGTATGCAACATTTCAAATTTTCTACCACAGGAAAACTTGCTACAGTAGTAACATTTTTCCAAAATTTATATTATCGAATAGGTGTTGCTCTAAAATCTAATTTAACACAAGTTATGTCACAATGCATGATCTCACCTTGTCTACAATATTAAACTGACCTTATTTGGTTGGAGACGATTAGGGAGACATATTTGAGTATGATTGAAAATAAAGATATTTTAATATTTGGATTTATGTAAAATATAAAATATAATTGACTTAGATATGTGTAGGATGGGATTTGATTTTTAAAATTGAGATTTGTGTAGGAAGTGAAATAAAGTTGATTTTTTATATTAAAATGTGTTAGATGTAAATAAACATAACATAATAGTGAAAGTTTCATTGGGTTGTAAGGAAAAAAAGGCCGCCTTACCTTGCCTTTCCAATTATATTATTGGTTTAAAAAACCAAGGTTGTTAAAATGTTGAAGTTAGATAAGACTACAAAAGTTGTCTTGAAATTCAAAGTTAGGTTAGCTGAATTATTAATTGAATGAGAACCCACTCACAGTTCGTGACCCATTTTATCAAACATTTTGCATTTAACTTCATAGTGTGAGTTAAATTGGGCAACACAAAAATTGCCCAATTATGTTTTCTAGAAGGTTATTGAGATTTAGATGTAGGTAGGAGTTCAAGATTTGTCACATCCAAGTTGAGCCAGGACCCAATATGTAAAACCATTGTGACACAACTAACATTTAGTGAACATAACGAGGTTTGATATATTTGTCATTCCTTATCACCCAAATTTCTAGATTAGGCCTCTAATAATCTATTGGTAGATGTGGCTACCCGCTCGGCTACAAACTACTTGCTGTTTTCTTTGATAGTAATAGATAAATTAGTAATCATCACCAATTTATTTACTCTAATTATGAAACTTGCCACGTTGTACAGAATCTCAAAATTTTCATATATTTTTCTAAAATGGAGCAGCCCCTATTGGGCCTTGAAGAGGAGAATAATTACCGAATCCAACAATATGTTAGAAGCTTTAAAATCTCGGTAAATCACTGGTTTTTCAGTCTCGTGAAGGAAAGCCAGGCCCTTGGCAGCGCCTACTGCTATCTTCAACCTTGTTAGCCATGGTAAGGAAGAGAACAATCCTGCAGTGGTGAAGGGATAATAAGCATAACCAGTAAAGCTATTGACATTATCTGTCTTGACAAAAGTAGGACCTCCATTTTGGTTGGAGGAAAATTAGAAGATTATGAAGCCTATTCTTCTTTTATGTGACAGTGGTTTTGGCATGAAGGCAGAGGCTGTTCATTATTCGCATTCAAAAAGAAAGGAATTAGGAAAATGAACTTTGGCACTGAGAAAGTTATACACTTGATTGATCCATTCTATCTTAAAAAGCATATCCTTGGATGTTTGTCAATTAGTTGGCTAAGTTTGATTAACCCTTACCTACCCTTTTCCCCAAATTATTCCAACAGGCATCTCCAGTGCCTCCGAGACCCTTTTTTCCTTGCGATTTTATATTGGCATAACAAAGTAATTGTTTTACAATTCACAACCAAAAGTTATTGTTGCAACAATGACCAGTGTAAGTAGGAGCTCACAATTCAAGTCAAAAATCAATGCAAGAAGGAGAAACCAGCTTTCAAAAGCTTTTCCACCATGGGACCAGATTTGTTTGAATTACTTTTCACAATATACATCATTAGAACAAAACTATTTTAAGAACAGAATTAACTTTGACAAAGAACTGGAAAGGAGATCATTATACATACTCTTAAACAAATGGTTTTCTAGGCATCCATTTGTCATGTACTCATAAACCAGCAGCCTATGCTCGTTTTCATAACAGTAGCCAATTAGCTTCACAAGATGAGGATGCCGCAATTGCCCCAGAAATATCACTTCAGCCTGCCATAGACACATATTAAGCCAATCATCAGTTCAGCTTCATTAGATCTGAATGATTCCGTGTAAATTATGTTCAGAAACGAAAACCACTCATAATGAATTCATTCGAAATTAGTAGATTTAACTTGAAATCAACTTCAGTGTTTAGATTATCACAACCAATATATGTAAGGTTACTGCAATATGCATGATAAATTCTATCTAATACATTCAAATTCGACTTGAAATTAAAAACTTCAAGCTCAATTTGACCTAATTCTGTCGAAATCCACTCAATGTTAGTCCTAGAAGAAGCTTACCAGCCATTCCTTGTGTCCCTGCGTGCCATCGAGGTCGAGAAGCTTGACGGCGACGGCATGAGCTTGGATTCCCGGGCGCACCCTCTCCTCAATGAAGCCCTTGTACACCGGCCCGAATCCTCCCTCCCCGAGAAAATTGCTGCCGGAAAACCCTCCCGTCGCCTTATGAAGCTCTGCGAGGGTAAAAACGTAGAGATTGGAGCCCGCGAGGGAGATGGAGAGGTCCTCCGGTGGCAGCGAGTCTTGCGATCCGCTTAGATCAGAGAACGACAGCCGCAGAAGAGATTTCTGTTTTGGCGCGAGCTTCCGCGATGCCTTGAGGCCATTGCCGGAGCTTCCGCAGCAGCCCATGAGAAGAGGCCTCCAAGAGACCCAGACACGACAGAGACAGCCTTGAAGGGCTGACTTTGGATGATGCCGCCGGCGATCGCCGGAGGGGTAGCGGTGCTGTAGATCGCTCAGGGTTACAGTTAAACCACACCAAATATATAAAGGAGGGAGTAGTTGTGCACGCGAACCTTCAGCTTGGAGTTCGAGGGAATCGACATCATTCTGTGTAAAAGGGGCCTACAATTAATTTAATTTAATTAAAATTTATTTAATTTCCACGTCATGTGGTTCTAAATTATTCATTATCAATAAAATGTGGTTCTAAATTATAATAAATAAACTTAAAACTAAGTTTAATTTTTTTAATTAAGTTTTATGTTTTAATAAAACTATTTTAACTATCATAATCCTAAATTTTTTTAGTTAATAATAAGAATAAGTCAAGATTAACCAGTATAGAGCTCGCCAAAATTAGGACATCTTTGAAATTTGAATTTACACTAATACAAATTTCAACTGTGACGGAGAAAATTATATTGTTTAGCAAAAAAATAAAAAAAAATTAAATTCATCTAATTCATGATATTATTTTAGGTAATTTTACTTAACCTTATGAGATTTGAGTATTTTACTATAAAGATCTACAAATATTAAAATATATCATATAGGTCTACAATAATTATTATATAGTATACTAGGATTTTAACTATTTTTAAAATGCTTCCAATCAGGTCCAATATAATATTTTTCATCTAAAGTACCGTTAATTCTTCCAAAAAATAAAATTAAAATGAATTTTTTTTTTAAGTTTATCATTTTATACCTATTCACTTGCGACGTCGCACTTGTGGTTACATGCCACAAGCAACCACACGCGGGGCCTCGCTCCCTCGTGAATGTGAAAACAGTGGTAACATAATTTGAAAATTGATAGATTAAGAAATTTTTATCATTTTTAAAATATCTAATAGATTCTGTCACGAAGAAACTATGATATTTTATATAATATTTTTTGTGAATGTGAATAATATGTTTTGAAATTCGTGAATTTTTATGGCACAATGGATAAATTTCTGTGGCCTAAATGGAATTACCAGGAACTCCTGCCAAACTCATAATCATGCAGTGTTGTAAATTCGGAATAATTATATATATGCAGTAATGCAGATAAATATTTATATTTATCGATCAGGCGCCCTTTAGCAGTGTCGAGTGGCCGTTGGCGGCTTGCGCGGCCACGTTTTTAAAATTATAACATCGGAGTTCCTAGTATTTAATGAGGATAATATGGGTTCTTTTTAATTTTTTTATTATTAATTTTTTTTTAAAATTACCATTATACCCTCCTCTCCTTTTCTCGGATCGCGGGTGCCGGATCGGGAGGGGAGAGAGGGACCTCCCCCTCTCTCTCCACCCGATCCCGAAGGAGCCGCATCGCACGGCGAGGCGGCGACTGCAGCGGCAACTGCAGCGGCGACTGCAGCGGCGACTGCCAGTCGCCGCGTGGCCGGACAACGTCGCCGACTCCTCCCAATTCGGCCCTGCGCGGCCGCTAGGATCAGCTAGAGAGAGAGGTGGAGGTCCTTCTCTCCCTTCCTGATCTGCGCGCGCGGCCGCCGGCGGCTCGCGCAACCGCGCAATGCCGTCGACGGGCGCCGGATTGGGAGGAGAGAGGGAGTGGAGAGTATAATGTTTATTTTAAAAAAATTTTAATAATAAAAAAATAAAAAAAAATTTTTATGATAATTTATGAAATGCTAAAGATCTTGGTATTATAATTTAAAAAATATGAATCTGTGTTAATAAATCTTAAACTCAGAGACCTGGTATAATTATCTCATAAATAAATAAATATTATAGGATAAATTACTAATTGGACCCTACAGCTTGCCTCTGATTCCACCCTGAGATGTAAGTATAATATTTTTGATATTTAATAATTAATTTAAATTAGTAATTATTAATTTATATTTAAGGTTGTGTTTCAAGTTAATTTTACTAGACCGAGTGTAAATTATATCTTAAGAGTAGTGAAGTTGATGCGCACATAGATGATCTGAAAAAACTCACGAAGTTTTGAAAGAAAGGTCTATCGAAGAGAAAAATTGAAAAATTCATCGTTTCTCTATCTAATTTACTTTGGGAAGAAAATATTATAACATCAATTTTTGTACGTGATTTAGGTCCATGTGAGTCCTCACGCACTAGGAAATTTGTGTTTTAAGATCAATTGGTTCAATTTTGAGTTAATTTGGTTTTCGTTTTACTTATTTATGCCTAAGGGTGTTAATATGGATTGAAGATCGAGAATTGATTGAAAAATTGAATTGATTTTAGATCGAATCGAAATTAAGTCGATCTAAATGAGCCGACTAACGAGCCAAAGTTCGGCTCGATAATAATTTCGAGCTAATTTTGAGCCGGGGTAGGCTCGGCTCGATCCAGCTCTAAATTGGCTCGAATTAAAATATATTTTATATTATAATACGTATATATAATATATGTATCGAACCGATCTTGAGTCGGATCGAGTCGAGCTTACCCGGCTTGAGATCGACTTAAAAAAATTGAGATTTGATTCATTTTCGAGCCGGCTCGAAAATGAATTGAAATCGACTCGAAGTCAATTAGAATCGACTCGAGCCGGCTCGAAGTCAAACCCAATCGAGCTCGAGTCGATTTTGAGTCGATCGAAATGTAATCAATCTGATTTTGAGTCGGTATTAGCTCGACTCGAAATCGGATCGATAACAGCCCTATTTATGCCTTAATATAATTAATATTAAAATTTATATAAAATAAAATATAAAATATTATTTTATTTTTATTTAATATAATAAAATTTTAATTGATAAAAATTTTAGCCTGGGAGTTTGTTTGTCCCTGTCATTCACTCTCTCTCTCCGGCGTCAATGACGTCATCTGCAAACACCCCTGTCCTCCGGTCCTCCCTCTTTCTCATCTGTAAATTAATGAAAGTAATGAGGGCTTTTTTGTCTTTTGCTTGAGATGCCTAACAATAAATTGCTTATAAGTCCTTGAACTTTGGGGGCCAATATATCTAAGTTCGCTAGTATCTATTTTATTTATATATATAAATATATGTATAATAAGTTTGCAAAATATTAATCATTTTTTAATGAAGCCCTTGATTAGGTAGGTTTGTAATGACATTTTACTCCCCTCAGAGAAAACTTGTGCTATTTTCTTTCACCATATAAATGAAATCCATCTGTTTGACTAAATTTGCAACTATTATATAACTTTATGGACCTAATAGTAAAAAAATTAGAGAAAAAATTACTCTAATTTTTTAAGGATAAATTGCATCCATGAGGTTAGAATGGTATTACAAATTAGTATCAAGTTTTTTAAAATTTTAATTCTGATTTTTTATGGTACTAAAATGTTGTAGTTTTAGTCCCTGTTTTAGTATTTTGCCTTTTTTGCTAATCGTTTCTCATAAAAAAATATAAACTTTAATTTTTTTAAATAGATTGAACTGTCTGCATATTTTAAAATACTATTTACCTTTCTATTCTTATCATTCTTTAAAAAATTAACAAAAATTTCTACCATCTCTTATTTTTTTTTATTCTAATAATTTAAATTAAAAACATTATAAATATTAATATTTTAAAATTATATTTTAAAAAGATAAAAATTAGAAATAATCTTACAATATAATTATAAAAAATTAACAATAATATTTTAACTGGAATTATAAGATAATATTTTTACAACTTCAGAAACTTAGATTAAAAATTTTAAAAGATTAAGATCAATTTATAATTTTCTTAATGCAATTTATACATTTTTTAAATATCAATGTCAATTATTATTAAAATCATATTACATATACACCTATCAAAGTAGTTGACATGCCACCACATTAGAAGCTTCTTTCTACCCTTGATGATGTGGTTCAACTAATGATATACATATTGATCAAGATGAGAAATAGACTATCATTATATACATATATATATATATATATATATATGAATATTATAAAGTTAGGTGCTTAATAATTTTATTTGTACACTTTAATGTGCTTAGTAGATATAGGTGAGGTGAGATTGACTACATAAGGGGGTTGAGGAGGAGAGATTAGTGAAGATTAGTACCTTAATATAATAATATTAAATTAAATAGACAATAATATATACATAATATAAAAGAAAGTGTATGCTCAAAAATAACATCTAAATATCATTTAAAATTAAGCGACATTTAATTGTCACCTAAATATAATGAAAATATGTAAAATTAAAATATAATAACAAATGAGTTAATATTATAATTATATTGAATTGAATAAATTTAAGTATAACATTGAAAAACACAAAAAAAAAATATACCTTATTGAACCAAATACAACAAAAAATTCACATGTTTAAAGCTCTAAGAATAAACAATGCAAGAAATGCATAGCTTGCAATTAAAAAATGCATCAATAATGAGGGAGATTAATCATTTCATTTTCAAGGGCTATACATCAACTTGAATCATTAGAAAATTGCTCTTCTAGATGATTTTTTTTTTTTTTTTTTTTTTTGGGATAATAGCTCTTCTAGAAGTTGACCTTCTTATCTTTGGGACAATTTAAACTTTAAGAGGAAAATAATTCACACTTTGTCATCATATTTATAAGATCAATTCTTTCAATGTCTAAATTAATTCTACAAGAGAAAGAAGTGTTTCAAATAAATTTTGTTTCTTCTTTTTTCTATCATTAATGAGAAAGAGACATTCATCATTAAGATCATTTATCAATGTGTATTTGTAGCCAATCAAATAAACTTAAATGCTTCCTTGGGCCAATCATTTCATCTTTTCAATAAAAACAACACTTTGCAAGAGATGGCTTACAAATTGACAAATGCATCATTAATTTTAGGATATGTGAACAAAATTTGGAATATGTATGCTTCTAGAATTCAATTTTGTCATCTTAATTTAGATACTTATAAATTATATCTTAAACATTAGGGTTAATTGCAAATAGGCCCTCTAGTATGTGCCAATGCACAACTATGCTCTTTTAGTTTAAAAATAATCAAATAGGTCCTCTAATTTGCAATAAAGTGCAAATAAGTTCTTAAGAGGGCGTTTGGTTCATTATTATCTTGATATTATGTTATGTAATCTAGATGTCATCTTTTGACTAATAATTTTATAATCTTATAGAAGATTATTTATAAATATTATTAAATCAAATAATTACTTTCTTTAAATAACATAACACAATGTCAATATAATATTGAACCAAATGACCCTTAGGTATTAATTAAAGTACTTAATAGAGTAAATTTTTTTCTAATTAATAGGTCAGTTTAGGAATTATTTTTATCTGAATTATTAATTTAGCCTTTAAATTAGTAAAATTAGTCTATTAACTATAAAAAATATTTTTTATTAATTCTTTTTGTTAATATCAAAAGACTTATTTACATATTAACTCAAACTAGAATACTTATTTAATTAATTTAGAAATTTAAATGTACATAGATCTAAATTAGAAGGACCTAATTGTTATTTTTAATATTAAATGTTTTAATTTTTTGTTCTAGAAGTGTCGGAATAATGTCATAAACCATTTTTCAAGATAAGAATTTAAAATTTGAGTTGAAACAATTGAACTCTAAAGGCTCCGTTTGATTAAAGGAAAAAATAAAAAATAAAAATTTTAATAAAATTTTTAACAAAAATATATATAGTAAAATAAATTAAGTTAGTCATATTAAAATTTATATTAAATATGAAATAAAATAATTTTAATATTAAAATTTGTGCAGAATGAGATATAAAATAATTTTTAAATTTAATCATACGCATAATATAGTTAATTATAGATTAATTAATTTTTTTTAAAAATTAAAATGCATGAGTAGCTATAAAAGAATGATTAATTATATAATTATAAGTAAATAATTTATATGCTTTAATGAAATAAATTATATGTAAGTATTTAGCTTCATTTGAAATTAAAATTTATTTAATTTTGAATTAAATTAAACTTAATTTCAATTTTTTATCTAAATATTTATTTTACAAATAATATATATTATTTATTAATTTTTCGGTAAACATTCATGTATTATTAATGTATTTATATATAAATATTTTCAATAAATATTTTACATGATATATATATTTATCAAAAACTTATATATGTTATTATGTAAATATTGACTCAATTATAATTTAAATTAATTTTATTTTAAGTGAATTTTGAGTGCTCTATTCAACACGAACGAAACATCCTTTGTTCTCCAATTAACTACGACTTAAGAATTAATATATAATTTTTTTTAAAATTAACTTAAACATAAAATTTAATATTAAAAATTAACTTTATTTCACATTCTATACACATTACTAAAATAATAACTAATTTATATCACATAGCTTATAGTTTTAAAATTCAACACTTTTAAGGTTTAGATTTTAAAAAAATTTCAACAATTTTTTAAAATTTAGTACGAAATCTATAATTTTTTTATAATTCTGTATTATGTGCATAAATCTCAAAAAATAAAAAATAAAAAAAGTGTGAATTTAGAAAAAAAATGAAAAAGCTCAAAAAGTCTCAACCATTTCATCCAAGTTGCAAACTTGCAACTACTACGCTGACGAATTTGTATTTTATGGATCATTACACGTATAATTAATTATTTAATTATATCAGATATTCAATTCTAAATATTTATATCTTGCTCTCTTTCACAATTAGTGATAGTAAATTTTATTTAAACTCATTTAACTTAGCCAAACTCTTTATTAAGGGCCTGTTTGGCGCGAGAATCAAAATCAGGATCAAAATAATACTTGCTTATATTCAAGTTATTAAAGACATGTATGAAGGAGCTGTTACCTCTGTTCGGACACAAGGAGGTTTGACTAAGGATTTTCCTATTACAGTTGGATTACACTAAGGCTCGGCTTTAAGTCCGTATCTTTTTGCTTTGATTATGGAAGTCATGACTGGACATATCCAAGATGAAGTGCCTTGGTGTATGCTCTTCACAGATGATATTGTCCTTATTGCGAAAACTAAAGAGGGAGCTAAAGCGAAACTAGAGCTTTGAAAGAATGCTCTAGAATCTAAAGGTTTGCATCTCAGTAGATCAAAAACTGAATATATGGAGTGCACATTTAGTCAAGAAAGAAATACTTATATTGGAGATGTGATGATCAAATTGTCAAGAAGAGCTCACGT
>JAEMOT010000088.1:0-14773 GCA_019297695.1 Apostasia ramifera | reverse complement strand
TCATGTAGCCGACCCCACCTAGTGGGATTAAGGCTTGGTTGTTGTTGTTGTTGTTGTTATATAAATTTTAATATAAAAAATATTATTTTATTTCATATATTCAATAATTTTTAATAAAAATTTCAACTTTATTTTACATCTTACACCAAAATACTAGATTCAAGTATTTTAATTTAGGATGTGAAATAAAGTTAATAATTTTATTAAAAATTATTAAATATATGAAATAAAATAATATTTTTTATATTAAAATTTATTTATTTATTTATTATTATTTTTTTAAACTAATATCATTTTTATTCTGATTTTGGTCCTCGAGCCAAAGCCTAAATATTTTTTTTATTTAAACTTTTTATTAATTAAAAATGCATGACTTGAGGTCCATCTACCTATCCCAACCTAATGTTAGGATGAAAAAATAAAATAAAATTCTTCTAAATTTCTTTTTTTTTTCTATTTCTCATGAATTCCTGTTTTCTTATTTTCTTGCACATCGATAGGGATGTTATCGATCCGATTTCGAGCCGAACTAATACTAGCTCGAAATTAGATGGAGTGCATTTCGATCGACTCGAAATTGGCTCGAAGTCTATTGAGTTTGACTTTAATCCTGCTTAAGTTGATTCTAATTGACTTCAAGTTGATTTCGAGTCATTTTCAAGCTGGTTCGATCCGATCTCGAGTTGGGTAGGGTCAGCTCGATCTGGCTCGAGATCAGCTAGGTTTATAATACGTTATATTTAATATATATTTTAATTGGAGTCGATCTCGAGCAAAATCGAGAATCGGCTCAAAACCATCATCGAGCAGAACTTTTAGTTCATTAGTCGGCTCATTTAGACAGACTCAATTTCTATTCGATCTAAAATTAATTTAACTTTTGATCGATCTTCAATTTTCGATCCATATTAACGGCCTTACACTTCAAAAGGCCATCATTTGATAAAAGTCATCCATAAGTTTGTCACTTGATGATTATTCAAACAAAATTATATAACTACCACATAACCCAATTAAAAAATAATAGTATGCAGTAAATTTTTAAATCATATAAGTTACAAATAATATAAATTTATAATGTTATTTACTTTGGATTAATTTAAGGGCAAATTAGTGATATGTATCTACAATTTTTCAATATTACATTTTAACCTATATTTTTTAAAATTTCATTTAATCCGTAATATATTTTTTTTAATTTTCACTTAGTCTCTAAAATTTAAAATAAAAACTTAAAATAAAATAAAATAGCAACTTAATAGAATCTTGTAGTTTTAATTTAGAATTTCACGTAAAAAATTTTAAAAATATGATCAAAAATATAATTATAGATAAATTATATTAAACTATTAATGATTTGCTCTTAATTTAATTTAGACCGTCTTCTATATCATTATTAAATGTGATTTGAATATCTATACAACTTTGGAGAAGCTATATCTTACAGACGTTGTGAATATTTGAACGCTATATTAATTTGAGAGGCACGATTTATTATTTGAACCTACCCATCGAAGCTATATCAACATGAGAGGCACGATTTATAAAATTTTATGAGTAGTTTCACATGAATACCATGGATTTTAGGACATGGTATTATGGTTTACTAAAAATAATCAATTTCATTTTGATTTCGGTCGAAATCGATGAAAAATTCACTAGTTTGATTTTGGAGCTTTTCAGATAAAATTTCTTAAAACTTAAATTTTAGAGACAAAAATAAATAATTATGTCATGCATTATACTGAATTTATCGAATTTGAAATAACTGAAATAATTAAAATAACTGAAACTGGTACTTCTAATTTAAATAAAAGTCGAGTTTTTAAAACAGAATCTTTTCTTTTCACGCCATTTATATTCCAAAATAACACATCATATCGTGCTTTAATTTTTATTTACATATGTACCAAAATATTTAAATCATAGCCACAGTCAATCCCCAACTTGTATCATTTAGAAATATTATTATTTTTGAATGAATTTAGAAATAATATTTTAACTTATCGTTTCTTAAATGATTCAAAGGCTTGAGATGTGGGTTCAATTGCTTATGTGGATGCAGCCGTGGATTCTCCTGCAGCAACCGATGTTTATAGTTGTGTACTTGTATCTGAAGTAAAATGCAAAATGCACTCCTAAAAAAGAAAAAAAATTTGCATTTTGCACCTGCAAAATTTAAATTGTTTTAAATTTAGCAATTTTTGCATGAATACTGTAAATCGCCAAATTTAAAATATAATTTAGGAATGCAAAGATTCTAAGCTCCTATTGGTGCTATTTTTGGTATAATTTTTTCACAAGCAGAAAAAGGAAAATGTAGCTAGAAGCACTTTTCTCATAATTTATAAAACAAAAAAGTTCTGCTGAAGAAACCTTGCGATCAATTGGTAGAATGATTCCAGAATACGAACAATCAACTCGAACTTCTTGGTTTGCTTCAAGGGACCTCCGAACACCTTCCACTTCTCGAAAATTTTATGCCGATCAAGATCGACAGTTTTTCGTGGCGAACAAGCCGTTGATATAAAACACTGTTCATCACTCATCAAAAATGTTTGGCCTCTTTCTGTTGGATAGCAAAGTAACAAATTACCGTCTATAAACAGGCTTAACTAAACTCATTTGATTGTGCCTTCAGCAACAAATTTGGTTTCATCATCTTTCACATGCTTCACAGTGTGCTCTTTAACCTCCACCTTGGGTCCTTTCTCTTTCTTCTCAGAACCTACTGAAAGGTGATGGAAGCTCTCCTGTATCAAGTGAACACCCTTCTCAACTGGCTCGATTACCTGAGTTAATGTCAATGCCACATCTTTAACCACCTGTATAATCACTGAACCATGTATATAAATCGAGTATTTTTTATCTTCTTAGTACGTGCAGATAGTTAATAATACAAATTTCAGAGCTATTCGCTAAATCAAATTAAAAAAGGAGAAAAAAATACGCCATAATTTCTAATAAGAAGAAATATTCCATTAAGTCCACCGTAATTGCAAAATGCTATAATTTGGAGCTGAATGGGAATCCAGGTAAGTCATGTGAGGTACACCACTTATGTAAGTCATGTGGATTGCAACTTATGCCTATTTACACTTAATCATTAACAATTAGTAATGTCTTCTATCAGAGGAGGTCCCGGGGAGCGCGGGGACACCGCGACAACACCGCGAGAGCAGTCCAAAATTCCCAATCCATCATTCGCGCGATTTTTACTGGTGGGTGCCAGGAGACGCGCGAGACCCGAAGGCAACGCGGGGTTCACCCGAGGACACATAGTCCCGAAGCCATCTCCCACAAGATGCAATCCCGGGGGTCCTGAAGGCTCGAAAATCCTTACGCGTCCGGGAGACCTCACAGGGCGGAGTCCCCGAGACGCCGGCAGCTCTACAAATATCCAAGGCCCGATGCGAAGGATGTCTCGGGGTCTTCGAGGACACCGCGACATCATAGGTTTTCTAGTGAAGTTTGGTATATGAGGCCTAAAGCATAAATGCTAGATAAATAACATGAAATAGAAAATGGAGTGCTCACATGTTCTCCGCCTCCAAGAACAACATCCTGAACAGACTCGGTTATGCTCGTACCAGGAGCTTCAATGCAAGTTTCAGTTTGTTCCACGATGACAGCCTTCCCCGTTTCACCTCCCTCTATATCAGCCTCGGCTTTTGTTTCTGTGGAAGTGATCTTTCCATACTCAGAAACTGGCACAAATCGGTATGGCTCCACTGGAAATATGTATATATGTGCAACAGCTGCAATTGCCATCTGTAGATAGATATAGCTTATTCTCAAAACATATATGATATATGTGATCGACAATATGGATAGCAATTTGTCAGTCATTCTAATGTTGTTAGGACCACCATCATTAGGATTAACTTGAAAGATCATTCCATGCTCTGCCATTTGTAGTGTGTTAAATTGCTGGCATTTTAATTTCAAAAACACTCAAACTTAATCTAGATCCCCCAAACACTAATCAAGTGCTCTGAGCATGTTCTATAACGTAAATTTTCATTTCTTCCCATGCTTATGATGTGATTCACATCTCTTGCATCATAATCCAAGTTAGACATAACTCAACTGTTGTAGCACAACCATCACGATGGGTAACGAAGTTCATCAAATTACATATTTGCGTATTTTGAGTGTACAAAGGCTAATTTTGTAGTTTTGATGGTCAGATATAAATAGGAAGAATTGCTATAATCTGTCTGCAAATCCCCTAATATTTCATAATTAGCAAGTAATATCCCAGGCCATAAGCTACCTTTAAAGAGATAAACAGCTTTCTTTCAAAAAAGAGATAAACAGCTAACTTACTTCGATGCAGATAAGAAAATCTTGGATCCCATTTTGAATCTTTTCTTCCTCGGGTAATACCCCAAAGTAACAAATAATGGCAATCCCAACACCTTGCCACCAAGTAGCAAATACAATAGCTTTGAAGCTAATGAATTTGGCCAGGGGCCTGATCGGTTCCAGCCTATGATGGGTCACATTGTAGAACTGAACTAGACAATACAGAGCCCACATCTGACTGAAGTTTATGACAACAGTAATATAAGGGTACCTGCACTTAATTTATCATGAAACATATTATAAGCAAAGCAGCCGGAGCAAATAAGAAAGGCCAAATCAAGTGTCATGAGACTCCCACTATCATGGAATATAGGAATGGCCGATATAGGCCACCCGACAGTAGAAAGACTGTTTGTCAGGTTTGAACCCAAACCTTCAGATAAAAAGGAGGCAATTTAACTGTTGCACAGTCTCCTGCTACGATCCGTGAAACAGAACTATGTTCGGATTTCAAACCCAGAAGATAGTGAAATTGATCCCCCATTTGCTCAACACAAATCTGATCTATTTTAAGGCGTGAGTCCAATTTTATGATCTGAATCTAAAGAAGTTATTTTGTGCTCTACTTGAACCCTAATCTGAGTCAGGTTCAGGATGATCCACCAACCCTACCCATTTATAATAAAATCCACTAAAAAGATAAGCCGTGAGCTCAAGGCAGCCAAATTCAACATGATCAGAACCCGGCCTTCAAATGAAAGTTTAAAAAATTGTAACAGTTGTGATTGGGTCAGTCAGAAGCAAAATACAAAAAGTTGGAAATTCCTGTGATTCTTTTTTTTTTTGATAAAGAACCCTCATGTGATTCTGATCAAGAATTATAAGGTCATATATTACCACCCATACATCTCATTGTCGAATCGAAACAACCCCGGAGAGGCCCTTTTTATCTCATTGTTCATAATTATCTTGATCAGTATCTAGATTAAAATGTATGTGAACTAGGATGAAGTAATATACAAAAGATTTCAATGTGTATTTGCATACCCATAATACCACTTGAATTCCCCATCACCATAAACTCCGAAGAGCTCCAGCAATAATGATAAGGAGGAGCAAAATGTTTTCAGGATCATCTGCATTCAAGAAAACGTTATCAAAATGTAAAAGAATGGAATGCAACAGGCTTAAGGTTCTTCTAACATACATACTGTACAAGGCCAAACTTTTCTATCGTGTACAATTTTTTTCCAAGAACACATGGATTGAAGAAAAACTTATATACAGAGCTGTGACGTTTAGCCCCTTTATACTCATCTCCCTCAAGCAACTGTTCTTGCTCCTGTTTTCTTGCTCCTTTGTCAAGCAGTTCAATTACTCTTTCTTCACCGCCTACAATAGATTTTCCATTAGTCAACACCAGAAAAAAGTAAGTAGAAATGGTACGCTTTGTAATGAGGAAGAATATGGAATGCAACAGGTTTATAGGTTTGCAGGCTAAGATTACAGTCATTTGATTAAAAAAAATAAGAGTACTTTAGAAATTTTAGCAAATATAGAAGGAAAACAGTTATTATGAAGACACCACCAACAAAAAAGCTAAAACCAGAAATTAATTGGATTTGGTTACTTGAATATCTCTTCTTCATTCAGCATTATTCAGCTTTGTGCAAAGCAACATTGAGCTAGTGTGTTGTGAAGACACCAGAAGACGTCAAAAAGACAACAAATAAAGTAAGTTCTGTGTTTCAGAATTTATCAGTGGGTTAGGTTTAGGTTCCACCCAACACAAATTAATCAACTCAAACCAGATGCAAGTGATTAATAAGAAACTACTGTGACCTGAAAATGAATATACTGATATGCTTTGGGTCCAAGTCAACCTGCCATAAAGACCTGTTTCTACATGAAAATCTTCTAATATTTATAGGAGTGCCAGTTTTGAGTCAATCAAAAACATGTACTAAGAAACAGTTCAGTTTTTCCTTTAAGAACAGTCAGCAATGAGTGCCAAGTCAAATAAAACTCTAATTTCAGGATCAGATTCAGGTCCATTGACAGGTTGGGTCAATTATCTGCTCTCCTACGCTGAGGTTAATGATAAAAACTGTTATTTTCTAGAGAGGTTCTTCGTACAGATCTGCAGTCAGTTGCAAGGACTTGAATATAGGCATGTGGTACTAGAAAAAGGGATCATATCAAAAAATTTAAAGCATCACCCCATTTCCAGGAAAAAGATTTTATATCTCAAATTAACAGAGAAAGATAATGTGAGTACCAAGGCAGGCAACCAAGTAGCTTCCAAATGAGTACAAAGCAAATGCTTCATAACAATTCCTTAAGATGTCACAGACTATGGAAAACTTTGGTTTCCATAATGAAATAATCTGAAATTTACAAAAAAAAAGATCTCAGGAATTACAAAAATATGGTAACAAAGGAGATCTGTAAGAAGTACAAGTACTATTCATATAATCAGAATGAATTTTAAACTGTAGCGAGATAAGGTAAACATAACTAACTGATTCAGTAGAATAAACAGGGACCATAAGCAGGACGCCAATTATCCACTTCTGTTCCTGAAATAATAACAGTTAAAACTTGTTAGGCTATTAGAAAGGAAACCAATCAACACAATCCTACTTTTTCAATAAGCCAAATGGCACTAGAACATACATGAATGGGGTCCCAGTCGCCAACCAAAAATCAAAGTTTTTGAGTTCTAGCTGAGCTTTGATTCGAATGGATTCATATTTCTCCAATCTTGATCAATTTCTAATCGATTTGAGCTGAATTAGCAATACTGTAACTTGTCAAAACTATGCATTATACATTTTTAAACCTCTGCAAATCACTATATTCTACCATATAAAGGTTTGGCCATATATTGAGACCTATTTCAAGTGTCCATCATTCGTTCACACGGAAATTGAGTCGCTTACAAATCAAGTAAATTTCAAGAAATTCACAAATTATGAATTCATACAGTATATATGCAACCATACAAACAAGAGAATGCATCATGAAAAAAGGCTGTGTTGCCTATATAACAATGAAAATGATGAATAAACACAGCCCCATTAGTTACTCCAAAACAGAACGTTCCCATAACCTCCAGGAAAATAACATAGCAAAGAAATTATGCCATAAAATTCTAGTAGTGCAACTAAGAGTCAAAATTAGTAATTCAGAAGCTATAAAAAAAATTCCAGTAAATGCCAAGTCATGCATGTTTGGTTTCAATAGATGAATACTGCAACAAATACTGGTCATAACTTTGATTGAAAAATGGACATATCTATGCTTTCAGCATCTCAGTATATGAATGCCTTTTAAACTTTAGCCTAAAACAAGATGAAATTGAAAGAGGATAAATAACTCACAGCAGGGTTAGTGTAAGATCTCAGATGCTGAAAGATCAGCACAAGAGAAATAAGCAGAGCTATCAGTGCAAATACTCCTCCAATAAGGACTGCAGGAGTGTGGAAATTCTTATATACTCCTTGGAAATTGGACATTTGATCATATCCCATCCCAGCCAACGCTCCCCCTGCATTAAATTCTCAAATGGTTATAGGCTTATAGCACTTAATTTCATATCCCCGATCACTAGCGTATATAGGAAAATCTATAACTAGCACCTATGAAACACAGATTGTACAGGGATGCAAATGCAATGTGATACCATAACGATACAATTATACAGTAAATATTGAAAATACAAGAAGTAGGTATGACAAGGATAGGCCATGTATATTGTCAACTATATTAGTGAATGAATACAAATATTGTCGACATAATATAATATGGAAAGAGTTGTAGCTCATTTAATAGGGTGCTCGCCATCCTTTCCATGCAAGGAGATAAGTTGGAGCGAGAAGATCAAAATTGGAGAAATAGAGCGACGCTGATAGTGTGAGGAGATAAGTCTCCAACAAGAGATGTGAAGAGAGATTACAGACGCATGGTAATTTGGTGAAATTAAATATGTAAAGAATCATGTATTTATATGCCTTTATTAGAAAAATTTAATAATTAAAAGTAAGCGCTTATTTTGATTTGGCGTATCCCACATATATACCCTCATTGTATCCTTAGTATATCCAAGTACAACAACAACCAAGCCTTAATTCTACTAGGTGGGGTCAGTTACATGAATCATTTGTTTCTATTGCGCCCTATCAGTTACCAAATCCTTATCTAAGTTTAAGTAACTAAGATCACTCCTTATAGTTTCTTGTCATGTCTTCTTTGGTCTCCCTCTTCCTCTTTATACATTGGTAAAATCTAATAACTCAATTTTTCTAACTGGAGCTTCAATCGGCCTACGATTTATATGTTCAAACCATCTAAGTCGACTTTCTTCAAGTTTATCCTCAATTGGTGCAATACTTTCTCGTAGATATACTCATTTCTCATTCTATCCTTTTATGAATATTCACACATTTACTTTAGCATCCTTATTTCTGCAACACTTATTTTATTTATATATATTTTCTCTTTACAAGCTAACATTCAGTATCATATATCATCACTGGTCTTACTACAGTTTTATAAAATGTACTCTTAAGTTTGGATAAAATTTTTCTATTACACAACACACCAGAAGTATTTCTCCATTTTATCTATCCTGCTTGAGTCCTGCTAATAACATCCTTATCAATTTCATCATCATTTTGTATGATTAATCTAAGGTATCAAAAAAGCTCATTCTTCTTGACAATTTGATCACCAATTGTCATATCACCAATATAAGTGCTTCTTTCTTAACTAAATGTGCACTCCATATATTAAGTTTTTTAATTCATGATAAGATGAAAACCTTTAGATTTTAAATTATTCCTCCAAAGCACGAGTTTCATTTTGGCTCCCTCTTTAGTGTATCCAATTAATTGATTTTTTTGCTTTTAAATTTTGATGTGCCATATGGTTTATCCAAGACATTTGACGTATATCAGAGAGAATTGGTATCCAATACTAATACAATACAAGTAAAATACAGATACTTCAACTCTTTAGAAGTATTTGTGCTTCTTAGTAAACTAACACACACAATACTAACTAATCATTATATCAAACACACCTCCCCTTAGAAGTACGGTGGAGTGGTGATCAACGTAACTTTAATTTATTAAATACGATTAACTTAGTGTTCATCCTATGTGTTGTCCATAAATACATGTCATGATACAGATAGATAACTAATTCACAAATATGAAAATATACTATACGTGATTGAGTCAGAACTACAAGAAAACACATTAGATAATTTGCCTTCTTAAGCAGTTTCATCGCAACCTACAAAAACAAAATGCTTCAAGTTAACTTAATTTGCTGCACGCACACATTGAACTCATTAATATCACATTCACGACATGCTAATAAACTTTTGTTAATAAACACAAGGGATGGAATATTCCATTTAAACCTTTCAAAATATTTATAAAATTTTTTTCTTTATTTTTGCTTCCAATGGAGAAGCCTCAACAAAGACGTTTTGCCCTTTTTCATGGCAAATGGGGATTGACAGCCTCCAATCATTTGTGAAGGTGGGTCGAGCCCCCTAGTCAGAGTCCCCTATCGACCGTCACTGGCTAAGGAACTCATGTGTTTCCCATTGCACGTAAACAATGTAGTATGAAACCTTTTGTACATCCCAACATGTGTTGTGTCCCCTCTATGAAGCACGAATACGACACGGGAACACGGGACACGACACAGCGACAAGACAATTTTCTAAAATATAGGACACGAACACGGTATGAAATGCCAAATACAATAATAAAATTAACAATTCATACTTTAAAAAATATATAACATAATACAAACTTAAAATTTTAAGTATAAACAACTTCTAAGTAGCACTGAAGTCTCATAAAATAAAGATGAGAACTTGAGAACAAATGCCGTCAGCATTAAAAAAAATTGAGATATAAATTTAGGGTTGACTTTGAATAAGAGAAAATACAATTTTGCTTATTAGGACAATCACAGTGAGCACGACATTAAAAGAAAGTAAGAACTCTCAGTGTTGAAGATGAAAAATAGATAAAATTGAAGCTAGAGTTCTAAACTTTTTACGATTGGTTCATTTTTGTAAGGCTTAAAGGCAACAAAGGAGGAAGAAATTTGATTTAACTTGCTTAACTTAGAATTTTGACTTATATTAGGTAAAAATTTAACAATAATAAAAGATAGATTTTTAGTTTTATTAAATAAAATTTTAACGATAATAAAAAAATAAGATAGATATATCCATAAATTTTATTAAAAAATATAATATTAATAAATAAATTTAACATTAATATTAAATATCTAATTCTATCTTATGTATCTTAGAAGTGTACTGTATCTCAACAGAAGTATCCTAAAAGTGTCTCAGAAGTGTCCTAAAGTGTCACAAAATGTCCTCGCATGTCCAAAAAGTGTTCTTTAGTTTTTTTTAATATTATTTTATTAAGATACGAACACGATGTGGTTCTTGAAGTGTCCATGCTTCATAGTGTCCCCTGACATAGACACAGTGTGGTTCTTGAAGTGTCCATACTTCATAGTGTCCCCTTATCCTCATATCGTCTTCATGCTTCTTTGGTGCTTCTATAATATAGAGCAAAAACTATTGTGAAATTACATAATTACAAAAAAATATGTTATATTATTTAGCGTGTCTTGCATGTCTGTGTCCTGTAATTCAGGAAATTGTTATGTCGGCATGTCGTATCGTATCCCTATAATCCCATGTCATGTCCATACTTTCTAGCAAGCTAAGTGAGGTGAACAACCCCCTTGACTGGTGTTCTAAGCTATCAGCAGTCCAGTTTGTGGTTTAATATGTAAATTAATTGAAATACATTGTCATGCAAGTAAATCGCCCCCCAAGTCTGCTTTTAAAAATTTCAACCAATGGAGAGGTTGCTTAATTTCAAAGGATAAGATTTATAATAACAGTACAGAAAAACTTCTACTTGCACCTTCAGAAAATTATCACCCTGCACTAAATGGTTCGAAGAAATCGCTAAAGTCAAAGCATTATTCATTTTGACCCGACCAATATTGTTCTCAGAAGATGCTTAAAATTTTAATACTTAAGCTACTTAAATCTTAGAAACAACATAAATTTTAAGCTATCTTCAGACGATTTGTATTTCAAAAGTCAGAACTATTTAGATGTACTTTAATTCTAAAGATTAGAAAGAGTTGCTAAAAACAGCCATAAACATGGTAGCATGGGACTTAGCTTACACAGCTCATTGCTCAGATTGGGTGGTCCTCGATGCCATGAGCAACCAAGTCACCAAATTCAAGAAAAACGAAAGTGATTCATGTTTCTCTGTTTCTTTCTTCTTTAAGTGAAAAGACCAGTTCAAAACCAGAGCAACTTCCAAATCAAAGTATGAAAGATTTCACAGTATTAAACCTAAAAGAGAACAACAAGAGGCAACATAAACTGACCGTCAAAGAAGATCATGGGGAAGAGCTCCATCTTCATCTCCCTCCCCTAGTGCAAAGTGAAGGAAACCCTAGAGATTGAAACTGGCGCATTGAGACCGCCGGAGTGACTGCCACGTTGCGTTCGCGGGGGAGGCGTGGCGAGATTCTCTCTTAAGTGGATATTCATGAAGTTTGACATTAACTTATGTAAAAATTAGGATATATTATAATTGGGTCCCTCTGATTACGCCTGTCTCAATTATTTTTTTTTTAATTTTCAAATTAAATATATTAATTTTCTAGTTTAAATAATATATAAATAAATAAGTCTGTCATTGACCTATTAAAAGGATTCAATTGCTATTTACCTTTAAAAATATGATTTTTATATATATAATATGAAATAGACATTATTATCTAAATTAACTTCATATTCATATATATTATATGAATATATTACATATCCATTGATCAATTATCATTAATATTATTAGTAGATCCAATCATTTTTTTAGAAAGATTTAAGAAATACGTTATTTACAAAAAATTATATATTTTACAATCAGTCATAAGCTATTACATACATCACATTAAAATATTAAAAAATTATATATTTCATATAATATTTTTAAAAAACATTTGAATTAACTTATTAATATAATTTTATGAATCTTACTCTATTATATATGATTTATAAGTGTATAATAGAGCCCTTCGTAAACTTTATATATAAAGAAAATTTATAAATTTAATATTTTAAATTATAAGTAATAATTTTAAAATTTAGTATTAAGAATATTGTATAATTTTATTCGAAACTAATACAAAATCTGTAATTTTATAAAATTTCAGTAATATATATAATATTTTATTTTTAATAATAAAATACATAATTTATCATAATTAAATATTATTAAAATAAATGTATTTTTTTAACAGCAATCCTATCAATTATCAAGGTCCCTTAAACTGTAGCTGCCGTTGAATTATACTTTTAATTTTAAGTTTTTAAATATTTTGTCCAGATCCTTAAATTCATGCAGAAATAAGTTCATGCCTACTGTATATTTGCAAATTAACCTGTGAATGAGCCGAGTCGAGTTGGAGCACTATTCCAAATCCATTCATAAAATCTCCAGCTAAGTTCTGATTCGAGTAAATTGAATTCAGGTCGGTTCGAATTTGGCCCAATCAATGAAATTTTTGTTTTTCTACTTTCTATATTTCAAATCATAAAAAAAAAAATTGTAACCATTTGTAAAAACACTGGACTTATAAATATACTAAAGTAACTTCAGCTAATTTAGAAACATTTAAAAGTTCTTTCAAAAATATATCAAATACAAAAAATATAATTTAAAAATTAGATAATAGAAATATAACCTCTCTCCAATCTACATCATCAAACTGAAAAAAAAAAAAAACTCTAAGCCCCTATTTGTTTGATAATTCCAAATTAATCTTATTTAATTTTAAAAAAATATATCACATCATATATAAAATTTAATATTAAAAATTAACTTTATTTCACATCCTACACATATTATCAAAATAATAACTAACTCATATTATATCCTTCACATATTTTAATATAATAACTAACTTTATATCACATCTCTCACATATCTTAATATAATAATTAATTTTATTCACATTATTCATAATTTTTAATAAAAAAATATCTTTATTTAAATTTAATTTTAATCTTATTAAATTTAACCTTATAAACAAACAGAACTTAAATGCTTTAAAAGGTTGAAAAATAGCAAAAGTATTAACGAGCGATGAGTGTTTTTTCACATAGCTTGAAATATGACTAAAATCTCCCTTTAATCAAATCCTCTCTAATCTAATGGCTTGATTATCTATCAAAATAAATTCAAAATCCACTTAATAATCTAACAGATTAAACACATAGCTCAATATTAATCTAATTTATTGGACAATTTATTAAATTATGTAACAAAACACTAAAGCGATGATCGATGTAATATTATCTTGATGTTATGACATGTTATAAAAAAAATATAACATCTAAATATTTTAATAACATAACTGTTAACACGTGGTTCCTGCGCTGCATCCTGGCCGAATGCGTGGCGCCCGACGGGTCTGTACTTGATTGATTGATTTGCTGACTCAGCTTCCAGTTTTGCAGGACTATTGACCCAAGTCAAACCTCGGGCACGAGGATTTATTCAAACATCGACCCCGACGTTCCAGGATCATCCCTCGTAACCTCGGGCCCGAGGGTACGAGGTAACGCCTGTCACAATCAACTTCACCTACCCCCGCCGCTCTCCGTACGGGCACTCTTTCCAAACGGAGGTACCAGCATTTAAAGCCATCATCCTCCTCGTACAGCTGCGGACCTCTCTAGTGACAGACAAGCGGCGTTCGGAGCTCATCCATCACCTTTCCTCCGGAAAACCAGGATGGAGCTATGCACGTCAACGGCTATAAAAACCACTGAACAGTCCCAGACAAGGATGGATGGAAAAAGACAGAGGGAGAGATAGAAAAAAGGGAGGGAGACGGAAGAGATAAAAAAGATTAGCGGAGAAAATAGAAGAAAACATTTTTTTTATTCATTGTATCAGGGCCCCAACTGAGGAGTTCCTGACCTTCTCCGTCTCTCTCTTCTTCTTCTTCTTCCTTTCTTCCTCTTCTTTTCTTAAGAACATTGTACAGCCTTCAGGGCTATCTTTTTCTTATTAGTGAAATTCCTTCGCTGACGGACCGGTGGACGTAGGGGATTTCCTCCCTGAACTACCTTAAATCTCTGTGTGCTTTTCTGGTTGCTTTGGACTAAATCTTCTCCCTGAGCCTCTATTAACAGGCTCGTCACTCCTTTGCGCGCCGCCGTCTCCCGGAACTCTCTTTCTTTGATGTTTCTTGGGATCCCCGCATCCTACGTCAACATCTTCTGGTGCTTTCATTGAGACGCTGGGAAGATGGTGGCCAGAACGCACAAAACCAACTCTGCTGCCCGCAGTGTGCATGCAGGAGAACCCTCTGTCCGAGCGCCAGATGA
>JAEMOT010000087.1:62652-149682 GCA_019297695.1 Apostasia ramifera | reverse complement strand
CCTATGCATTAAAGCAATAAAAACAAAGTATCAAATACAGGACAAGCAATCCTTAAGGAGGATTGCACAAAAATCAGAAGGGAGGGACGTATTCCACTCCCAACTAACATCTGAGGAAAGAGCAAAGGAAGCGATATAGTCGGCGGCCATATTGGCTTGCCTGTATACATGAGATATTTTACAAAATTGAAAAGAGAGCAAAATGTGAATAGCATCCGAAAGTTTCGCTGGGGAGGGCTGCTGCGTGCCATAGAGGGCTTCTTGAAGCTGTAGAACAATTCTTTGGGAATCGCCTTCAAGCCATACTCCTTGAACTCTGCCAATCCACGGTTTGGCTAACTCCACAGCAACGAGAGCAGCATGCAGTTCTGCAATATCAGTAGCCTGTGTAGATAAATAAGAGCCTTTAGCACCCAGGAACTGACCTTCAGAATTCCGAATGATAGCTCCAACAGCCGCAATCCCTTGTCGGACAGCACCATCAAAGTTAATTTTCAACCAATGCTGAGGTGGGGGATTCCAAGATGAAGTGGGGTGAAAGCAGCCGGGAAGGCTGGTGGAATCCCAGTTCTCAGAGTTTGGAAAATTAACCGTGGTGTGCTGTGAAAGAGATTGAAGTGCAATGACCCAACTTGATTAATGTTAGGTTTGTCAACGAGGAATATTCAATGTAAATTTTTTATTTTATCTGAGCATCTTCTTTTTTGTTTTTTTGTTTTTCATAAAAGATCATGAATTCGTTCAAATTGGTGAAATTGTTCAATCAAATTACTGAATATTTATTTAGCAAAGATTAATTTATACAGTTATTAATTAAATAATATTTACTTGCTGTAAATATTTTAAAGAATTAAAAAAGATTTATATACATACTTTTTAATTATTACATCAGACGTTTAGGTGAAGGAAGTATGACTGCTTTACCAAGGGAAGAGCTCCTTTCTTTCGGGATAGATATTTTTCTCACTAAACTAAAAAGAGTAAAAAAAAAAGTAGAGCTCCACCGAATCCAAGAATAGTCCAGAGAGGAAGTAACTCTACTTGGTGAGATTAATCAACTGTCATAGGGCTGAAATGAATTGATTTCAATTAATCAAAGCATTGGAATTTATATTCTATAGTCAAATTATTTTATACATTTTTTTTTTAATTTCAAACTAATGAGTTTAGCATGAATCAAAAGTATAATTTACACAAAATAAGATATTGAATATCAAAGATAAAAATTAATTACAAAATTATGAGTTTTATTATTTTGAAAATTCAAGAGAATAACAGAATTATAGCAAGTAAAAATGCAAATTACATTATAAAAAATCATAACCTTAACACACTGCAACCTAAAAACTATAAATTTCGTACTTTAAGTACAAAATATCCATTCTTATTTTTGAGAATACAAAAAACATTTTGCTTAAATTAGCAGTAAAATATTAAATCACAGGATAAGTATTTCAAAATAATTTAAAAATATTTAGTTCAATATTATTTTAATATTATATTATATTATATCAAAATAACTATTTAATTTAATAATTTATAAAAATAAATTTATAAAATAATTAAATTATTACTTTAAAAAAATGATTTAAATAAATATCAAGATGTGCATAATATTAGGCCTGCAGATTCAGGTCGAGTAGATCTTCACTTGAATCTAAATTTATATATGTTTGATGGCTAATCAGGTTATACATTAAATCAGATCATGATCAATTCGGATTTTCTCAAGTCAAAAATCTGATCTGATCGGTACTCAAGTTTTTGAGCTTTATTCATTTACAATAAAAAAATATTATTTAAAATATTTTTTATAATTTAAATTAAAAAATATTAAATTTATTGAAAATTAAATTAAAAAATATTATATTTTTATAAATTAATTAAATATTTCAATATAAAAAATTAAAATTTACAATTAATATATATACATACATACATACACACACATATATATATATATATATATATATTACAAAATATAATTTTTTAACAATAAATCATGGAAATAAATGCATTACACATTAGACTCTGATATAATATGTAAAAATTTTTATTAATTAATCATAATAGCGCGCTCTATTTAAGCTTTCTTATAAAAAGATTATTAACTATACCATTTACATATATGAATTATAAAGCAAATTACATAAATGTGTCCAATTTTAAATAAATTGAGTCAATAGTGATCTATATTTAATCCATTTATTTGTAAACGAATTGAATCAATAAATAGGGTGAGCTGACAGATAAAAAAAAAAAGATTGATTTGAAAGTTTAACCATATTAAAACTTAAATTAAGTCGAGTTAAAATCTGATCCATTGATGGTGAAGGACGTGTATTTGATCGAATGATGCGACACTCCGCTGATTTGTCGCAATGAAAATCTTTTGATATTATATTTCCAAAATTTGCTAAAAATTCGAAGAATTTAAAACTTGAGTTGTGCATTGATAGCTTTAATTTGCACAGTTTTCAAAGTAGTTAGCACAGTTGTTGGCCTGTTATACATAAAACGTAAATTTATTATGTTGACTTTGTTAATATCTAGACCGAAGCAACCTGAAAATTAAATAGATATTTATCTTTTTCAACTTATAGATGATCTGAAAAAATTATGAAAAGAAAAAATGCAAAGATATAATGCTTACACACATGAGATATTTATATTAAGACGGTAGTTATATGGACTGCAAATAACTATACAGTTTATGGTAATTTGATAGAATTTGGTGTTAAAGGTTATTATGCGTGCGTTATTTGTAGTGATAAAATTAATGCACAGTATTTGAAATATGAAAATAAATTATGTTATATGTATCATGAAAAGAAATTATGTTATATGTATCATAGAAAGTGACTACCTCATGATCATATGTTTTGCAAGAAATTTTTTTTTTTAATGATAATGCTGAGTTTTAAAAGGCTTCACGCCTACTTAATGGGAAATAGTTAATACAGCTTCTGAGTATTATAGGTTAAGATCCCTTAATAATAAATTATAGACTACAAAAATTTATAGATTAATAAGAGCAATAACAACCAAATCCTTATTATATTAGGTAGGGTTAAGTATATGAACTTTTTATTTTTATTATATTCTATCAAATAATAAATTTTTATTTAGCTTTAAATATGAAAGACCGATTTAATGCCCACACTATTTCAGACAAAATCAAAAATAGTTTTTATATTATTAAAAATAAAAAAATAATATTAAATTAATTTTTATCGCATTTCACAAAATTTTTAACATAAAAATTCACTTTATTGCATCCTATATTATTTTTAATAATATAATCATCTTTATTTTATATTATACATAATTATTAATGTAAATAAGTTTATATTTTATCATATACATTATGATACGATCAAATTGATTTATTTGCCAAAAAGACAAATTTTTTTAGTTTTTTTTTAATATATTTTTGGGTTTTTTTTGCCATGGTAAGGAGAAAAAGTAATTTGTAATAAAGAAAGTAAAAATATGAGTTAGGAAAGAGATTGTGTGAGCAGAAAAAGGAAATTACTACTAAAAAAATATATAATATGTGCGTTCAGTTCACCACCAAAATACCACATTTTATTTTATTTTATTTTTATTTTATCCATATTCACTATTATAAATGACTTCTTAATTTTTTTCCTCTAATATAAAAATAAAAACTTGTCCAAATTTAATATTATAAATATCTTTATTTCATTTTTTTCCTCTATTAAACGTAATTATAAGCAGTGCAAATCATGTAAAACTCATAACCGACCCAAAATCAACCTAATTTTTACATTCCAATTTGAGTCCATTCATTTATCAAGTTCTTTGAAATCAATTCATTGCCAGCCTTATTTCCGCCCTTTCTTATTCAACTACGGCTAATTGGAGGTTGCACTAAAATCGCCTACACAAAAGATATTTATCGTCACAGATCAATGCTGTATATGGCTTGCTTTATGAGGTGGTGGTAAAGAAAAAATGAAATATTCGTACAATGATAATGCAACATATTAAATCCCACATATATATATATATATATATATATATATATATATATATTTTGATAGGAAAATCCTTTATATTTTTATCAGAAAACTGAAGATAAATCATTTGATAGGAACACTAGGAAATAATTTTGAGTCAAAAATAAGAATTGGAGTGAAAAATCAATCTAAAAGACTAATTAAATCCACACACTTGAGCGAAAGTAAGATCCAATCTCAAAATCCTAAATGAAATTTTCCTGTTTTCTTACGTCACAGAATTAATTAATATTAATATAATAAACGCTAATCTTTAAAAAATTTATAAAAAAAACGATAAATTGAGATAATATGATGTAAATTTACGATTATAAAAATCTTTTAATATGATCTTGAGTTTTTTGCATTAATATTTCAATGAAATCTATTTTATAAATTCTAATAAAATTTATCATTAAATGAAATTTCTAAATATGACATGAATGTGTGAAGCTTTCCGTGGCCCGTGAGTGTGGAGGCGTTATAACACGTAGCAAAATTTTGTGCAGTCACACACATAGAAGCTTCACACATTCTAATTGTTGCACAAGTTTTCCCAAATAACAGACGACTTCGCCGACTAACGTAATGGCCACTGTCTACTATTAAAAAAAAATAAATTATGTTTGTGTTTTTTAAATTTTTAAAGATTTGTCCAAAATTGGATGAACTCCTTTGGGAGTCAACAGCCAAAGATGATCATCATTAAAAAAAATGAAATAGTTACATATATTACAATAAATTTTAATAAAATTATATATTTTATATAGTATTTAAAAGAAATTATAAAATAAATTACTAA
This sequence comes from Apostasia ramifera, assembly GCA_019297695.1. NCBI lineage: Eukaryota > Viridiplantae > Streptophyta > Magnoliopsida > Asparagales > Orchidaceae > Apostasia > Apostasia ramifera. Next base: position 144,858 of record JAEMOT010000087.1, on the reverse strand, counting down.
TATTTTTTTCATAAATTTTATCTAAATTTAAATTAAATTATGTATCAACTAATCCAAAAAATTAAAATTTTAAAGTTTAGTTGAATTGTATATTAACTAATTCAAAAAAAATTTTTTTTAAAGTTTTTAATTTAATTTTTATTATTAAAATAATTTAAAATATAGAATTTAGTGTTTTAGATTTTATGATATAATTTTGAAATTATTAATTTAAAAATAATATAAAATTTATAAATTTTGATAAATAAAATATTGTATATGTAATTGCTCTTAAATTTAATTAATAATATTTAATTTTAAAAAATTAGCCAATAAAATTTACCTGCAATATGATGTTTTACCTTCAACAATGCCCCTCATATTACTTGCTTGAATAACAAGAAGTGTTAGCTTTAAATTACACAAATATCTCAATATTTTTGTGGGGTGAAAAAAGATTATGTGGAGAGGAATTAAAAAAAATAAGAACCAACTGAATACTGAAATTTAAGATAAACTTCTATAAAAAAAAATTAAGATTAACTTGAAAATTGATTATTCAAAATTTTACTTAATTGTGCAAAATTTACTGTAATTCTGATATATTAAAATAATATTCTGAGCAGTAATAAGCCTTTTCTTACACACACTAAATTTAGGCTTTATTTGACGTGAGATTCAAAATCAGGATCAAAATGGTACTAATTTAAAAAACAATAATAATAATAATTAATAAACTTTTTTAATCATTCTACACAAATTTTAATATAAAAAAATATTATTTTACTTCACATACTCAATAATTTTTAATAAAAATATTAACTTTATTTCAACTCCTATATTAAAATATTCAATTCAAATATTTTAACATAAACCACAAAATTCGGTATTTTTTACCTTTGTAGTTTTACTTTTTTCTAGCATTTTGGATAAAAGTTAATAGCAATTTGATATTTAAGTCAAAATAAAATCGGATCTGACGTACTTTTCAAATTAATTAAAGAAATATCTAATTCAAAAATCAAGAATATTTGTTTTGAGTAATGTGTAAATGTTATTTTTATGTGATATTCCATTAAAAACCCTTTTTTTGTCACATCATCTCTTATGTGCTTTTTAGATTTTAATGTATTCTTTCATAACTTTAGTTTTACCTTAATCTCACCTTTTATTTTATTAATAAGAATATCATTTACGTAAAGTAAATACTAATGTAATTCTTATTGAATGTATTTAGAGGGCGTTTGGTTCAATGTTATCTTGATGTTATGTTATGTTATCTACAGAAGACAATTGTTTGGTTTAATGACATCTATAAATAATTTTCTATTAGATTATAAAATTATTAGTCAAAAGTTGACGTCTAGATGTCATGACATCTAGATTACATAACATAACACCAAAATAACAACGAACCAAACGCCCCCTTAGTTAGAATGTAACATCTCGTGATTTCAATGTGAAGGTATTATTCTTTTGGTTTTAGGAAATTACGTGACTTAATTCATCCCAGTACCATTTCAGCCCAATCACTCTTAACTACAGAGTTTTCTATCATTAACCTTATAGTTTTTTCCCCAAAAAGACACATCTACCAATATATTTTATTAATATTTTAAATTTATCATAAATTTCAAAAATTTTATTTCACATTTAACACAAATTTTAATATTAAAAATTAATTTTATTTCATATTTAATATAAATTTTAATATTAAAATTAACTTTATTTAATATATAATTAGACATCTCACAGTATTAAAATATTTTTTTTATTTATAAATTGATTTATTTTATTTTCTCTGGGCGAAAAACAACACTCCAGTCATACGAGCCCTCAGTACTGCAGAACGAAAACATCCACCTCCACCGTGAGATGGCCGGCGGCGGAGTTCATGGAAACTTTTCTGAAGATAGCATAACCTCGAGCAAGCCGGAATCTGCCGGTCCCTCCCACCACCGGCAGCTCCCTCACGGCCTCCGGCAGCGGGTTCCTCGCCAGCACGGCGAGGGAGCTGCCGCTCCACGGCCCCGGCTCCGTGAAGGCAAAGTTGGCGACGAGGAGGAAGTCGCTGCCGGAAATCGAGGCGTCCGCCGTGAGGCCTTGGATCCGCCCCAGGAGGCGCGAAGACGGATCGGGGCCTTCAGTCAGGTAGTCGTCGATGATGACGATGTTGCCGAAGGTGGGGAGAGTACCGGCGGCTCCTGGCGCCACCTTGACGGCGGTGGCGTTTGGCGGGTTGAACTGCTCTTGGAGGAAGAAGTGGAGGTGGGTCTTCTTCTCGGCGGGGAAGCTCGCCGTGGAGAACTCTGGGAGGAAGATGGCTGACAAAATTGCTCCGAGGAAGAGGAAGGAGAAGGACAAAATGGAAGCCATTAGGCAGTAGCAGAATGTGTTGGGGGAGATGCAGAGGGTGTGATTTATATTTTATAGCTGAGGATTTCGAGTAGGTTTGAATTCTATTGAATACGAACTCTTTGATATTCGAGTTCGTTCAATTTAAAAATAACTTGATTTCGAATCAACTAGAAATTCACCCTCTTGATTCTCATATTTATGCAACGTTTTTAGAACACGTTGAATCAGTTAAGTAATCAGTTTATGGTCTAATCGGTTCAACTGAATAATCTGATAATTACATCACAGATATTTATAATTCTATAAATTTTATGATCAAATTTAAGAAATTTAAGTTATTTTAGAAATAAAATAATGAATAAAAACATTTAAAAAAAATTAATAATGTTGCAATAATTAGTTAATATATCATTATTTACTAAATATTACTTAACTATTAATTTATCAAAATAATTAAATCTATTAAGTTAAAAGAATATAAAAAATTAATAAGTATTTGTCAAGTTTATTCCTCATATTTATAAATTTTAATCAATTCAACTGGTTCTATCAGATTGATTTTTAGCCTATCAAATTAGGTCAAATCGCTATTCCAATTTTATAAATAAATCAGATCAGTATGGTGGCTAGCTCACGGTAAGCTGATCTAGAGAGCCTTACTTTATTTTTAATCGTTACGTTGTATATTTATAATTTTGGTGTTAATTAACTCAAAAATATTTTGAAATGACATCAATAAATGAGTTCGAGTATTTTTTTTTTTTTGAAGATTGGTGAAAGGAGTTGACCTTAGCAAGGATTTATTCAAAGTTGGCCAACTTGATTTATGATTTTTTTTTTGTTGATAAGCCAACTTGATTAATGTTAGGTTTGTCAACTAGGAATATTTAATGTAAATTTTTTATTTTATCTGAGCATCTTCTTTTTTGTTTTTTTTTTGTTTTTTCATAAAAGATCATGAATTCGTTCAAATTGGTGAAATTGTTCAATCAAATTACTGAATATTTATTTAGCAAAGATTAATATATACAGTTATAAAGTAAATAATATTTAGTTGCTGTAAATATTTTTAAGAATTAAAAAAGATTTATATACATAATTTTTAATTTCTTTTCAATAATATATCAAATGTTTTATTTTTTATTTTACAATTTAGCTCCTAAGTTTTTTTTTTTTGAAAGATGGCAAGCCATAGCATTAAACTAAAGCAATATTACAAATAGTAAAGAAGTCAACCAGCATCCTCCTTGAGGATGTTGCAAAAAGCAATGGGAAGAGGCATATCTCTCTCCCAGCGAAAATTACTAATGTAGCATAATGAGTTAAAAAATCGGCTGCACTATTTACGTTACGTGATATATGTGTAATCTTACAAAAAGAGAATGAGAGCAAAATATTTGTAATCTGCTCAACGATAATGTCTCTATGCGGGTTTGCATGGGTTCTAAGATCTTCTGATGGCATTGCTAGTGTTCCATTTAGAGCTCTATTTGCTGGTTGCTGATGCTGAATATGATGCTCCATTTGGCGTTTTGATATACTAGTAGTACCAACCCATTGTTCCCCTCCTTGTTGTTGCTCTGAATAGTTCCATACATGCTCTGTGAAATCTAACTGGCGTCGAGAGATTTCATATTGGAACAAGCTATTGTGAACGAGTTGTAGCACCTCTATGGAGTCTCCTTCCAACCAAACCCCACATGTCCTAGGCACATCGTCTGGAATGGCTCTCAATCCCTCAAGTGCAGCTCATTTTTCGGCAGTATGTACCACCCTTGTAAGGATTCTACTACCTCCACCCTTGATAAAACTTGTCATGTGGTCTCTTACAATGTAGCCAGCTCCTGCTATGCCTCCTCCCTGTACTAAACCATCGAAATTAACTTTGATCCATCCAGGAGTTGGGGGAACCCAATTATCTGAGGTGGGAATATATGGCCCTACAAGGGCTATTGGGTTCCAGAAGCTTCTGTGATGGGTCACTCTATTAACTATGATATTTAGTACAATGTTGGCAATAACCTTTACTGAGGGGATCGGATTGCCATGCACTTTGGAGTTGCGGGCATGCCAACAGTAATAAAGTGTTGCAGCTTCAAGCTGAAGGCGAAGGTCCCATTTATTACATTTGGCTACCCTTGCCATTGTGTTCATCTTTACCTGTAAGGAAACTGTTAATGGAAACAAGTCATGTTGCTGCTGAAGGATATCACGCACTGCTCTATAGAGTTTGCAATCATAGCCCAAGTGTGTAATACTCTCCTATACTCCACATCCCCAGAGGCATGTAGTCATGTTAATCAGCCGTCTTCTATACAACCAAGCTCTGGTAGGGATGACATCTTTGCATAATCTCCATAAGAAAGCCTGAATCCTTGGCAGAGTAGGAACCCTCCAGCACCAATCACCAGCAAAAAGACCATCCTCGGAGGTGAACTGAGATGCATAGATTAGAGTGGTGGGGATCTTCGAAGAATCTGTAGCAGCCCAAACTAATTTGTCACTACCAGTTCTATAATCTCTCCTGATCATCAAAACACGCTCTTGCAGTTCTGGCCCAAATATTTATTCTATTTTGGTCCTGTCCTAATCCAGTCCTCTAGAAATATTTGCAACTGCAGCAGGGAAATGTTCTGTACACATATTTCTAAAAGCCGGCCATCGGCGTAGTGGTGTAGTAGATAACCACGGGTCATCCATAAAGAAAATAGTCATGACCTCCTCCACCAACCATATCATGTGTCCATCAATTGCTCTACCTCCCATACAGATCAATTTCCATACTCAGGAGTCACCTCGTCTTTCCTCAAACATAGATCTGCGCCTGCCATACTTAGCACTCAAGCTTTCCCGCCAAATACAATTATCACTACTCATGAACCTGGCCGCAAGCTTGACTACTAATAATTCTCTCCAGAGACGTAGTTTGTGGATGCCCAATCCCCTCTTGCTCTTGGGCTTGCACGCTTCTTCCCAAGCCACAAAGTGCATAACTTTGGACTCCATACTACCCTCCCATAGGAAGTTCCGGATCAGCCTCTCAATTTCATCCAGTACACTAAAAGGAACATAGGTATGTGACAAAATATAGACAGGCATAGACGTCAGTGTGCTGTTTATTAGCATGATCCGCCCCGCCAAAGAAAGACTTCTGACTCCCCATGCAGAAATCCTATTTCTGACTGCAGTAACTATGACTGAAAAATCGGATTTCTTCGGTCTGTGCTTGGTAAGCAGAATCCCTAAGTATTGCCATTGTTGCCCTTCTTGCATCCAAAGCCTCCTTCTGATGATAAGCTTCCGGTTTCAGGTGGTGGTGGGACTAAAGATAATGGAGGATTTATCTGCATTAACCATTTGACCTGAGCATTCACAATAATTATTAATGATTTGCTTAACACTGTCAGCATCTCCTAAGGTGGCTTTCGCAAAGAATAGTAGATCATCAGCAAACATTAGGTGTGAGTGAGGTTGAGCTTTAGGTGTAACCTTAATGCCAGACAACATGCCTTTATGTATCTCTCTATGGACCATCGTGGAAAAGAGCTCAGAACTAAGGATGAAAAGGTATGAAGATAAAGGACATCCTTGTCTCAGGCCTCTACTAGCTCTGATCCATGGTGATTTTTTCCCATTTATAAGCAATGCATATCTTAGCCCTCTAATGCACATATTAACTTATCTCCTCCACTGATTTGGGAAACCAAGCCAGTTAAGCACTGCATCTAGATAGTTCCAACTGATTCTATCATATGCCTGCTCTAAATCAACCTTCACTATCATGTATCCATCCCTTGACTTTGTGGTCATCAACCTGTGCATAATCTCCTGTGCTAGAATACAATTATCTGTAATGAATCTTCCCGGGATAAAAGCACCTTGCTCTAGAGAAACTAAACTCGAGATATGCTCTTTTAACCTATGCACTAATACCTTAGCAATCACCTTGTACACAGTAGTGCATAAGCTTATAGGTCTAAATTGTTTGGGCTGCTCTACATTACTGGTTTTGGGCACTGATGCAACCAAGGTATCTTTCCAAGTTTGAGGCATAGAACCGGTGCTGAAGGTATGAAGAACTGCGTCTACCACTTCCTTTTCCACTATTGCCCAATATTCTTTCAAGAAGGAGCCCGTGACACCATCCACCCCTGGAGCTTTATTATTAGCCAGTGAGAATCCTGCTGCTTTGATCTCTTCTTTGGTGACTTCTCTGATTAATTGTGCACTTGCTAAAGGTGATAAGGTAGCTCTCGGTTGCAAATCTGAGGGGAATTCATTTATTGTATCTTCTATACCCCACTTGCTAGTGAAAAACTCCATCATTGTAGCAAAAATATCTATCTCCTTTGTAGTTCTATGTCTAGAAGCTTCAACAATAGCATGACTCCAATTCTGTCGCTTCATCTCTGTGGCTACTCTATGAAAGAAGGAGGTGTTCCTGTCTCCTTTTATTAGCCATTGTGCTTTAGCCCTTTGCCACCACCAAGTCTCAGCTCTAGCCATAGTAGTGTTATAATTAGCCACCAATTGGAGCAACTCAGAATGCTCTGCCTCCGTAAGACCTCCAGAAGCAGCTTCCTTAGCCTATAGTGAAAGGATAGTTTGATCCAAATCCTTTGTTTTGGCAAGCAAGTCGCCCACTTCCTTCTTACTCCACTTCTTCAAGGCTTTGAGAGTTCTAGCACTTTTCTTACTTAGCACTGATGGCGGATTCCCTCTAACAAGATATCTCCACATAGGCCTTGTTTGGCATGAGCCCAAAAATGGGCAAAAAAATATTTTAATAATATTTAAATTTATTATAAATTTTAATATTTAATTTCACATCCAACACAAATTCCAACCTTAAGAATCAACTTTATTTCACATCCAACACAAATTTCAACCTTAAAATCAACTTTATTTCACATCCTACACACCTCCCAATATTAAAATAAATTTCTTTCCCATCAACTCTATAAAATAAATTATTTTCTCTTTTCTTACCCAAATTCATCCTCCAACCAAACAAGCCCATAGTCTGTACAATCTCTGCGGCTTCCTCATAAGACAACCAAACATCCTCAAACTTGATCCCGCCTTGTGACTTAAAGATGTCTGAACCAGTACATAAAAGTAATGGGCAGTGATCCGAGCCTATACGATCCAAGTGGGCGACCTATAGTCCAGGAATTTGAACAAGAGCAGCAGAATTGAATAGGACCCTATCCAACCTTTCCCAAATTCTCCTGCCCCCTGTCTGGTTATTACACCAAGTAAAAGCTGGTCCAATAAATCCTGCATCTTGTAGGTCTGAGTCATGCATAAAATCAATGAATTCCTGTCTGGCCATGTCTAACCGGAAAGGTTTCCCCCCTTTCTTTTCCTCTTGATTCACCACGCAATTAAAGTCACCCCCAATCACTACTGGCTCAGTCTGATTCAAAAGTGACTTTAACACCTCCCAAAGATCTTTCTGCTGAGACCCATCTTTGGAGGCATACACACCACCAATAATACATCTCCCACTTCTCGCCGTTATAGCCTCCACCAAGAGAACTTGCCTATGCTCAAGCATACTGTGAACTCTTACCTTACTTTCATCCCATAATAAGATAATGCCTCCAGAATTACCTTGCGAAGGGATAGTTATAAAACTCCATCGTCGCCCAACAAGCTTGTCAATGAAACGCCTATTTACATTAGACTGACGTGTTTCTAAAAGGAATATCATACAAGGTGCGTTGTCTCAGGTAGTTCCGAGAACTTTTAGCTTCCATTCACGCTCCTCTACAATTCCAAAAGATGACTTTATTCATGAAAAGAAGGATCCCCCCTCCCAATTGCTAGCACCAGTGTATTATCCTCTATATCGTTTCTCCTTCGTTTATGAGCGGATACTTCTGTTAGAGTCTCAATTTCCTCCCTATGCTCCTCTTCCTTATGTTTAATTGAAATCTTGCCCTTGTTCCCCTTCTTTTGCTTTTTCTTGTGTTTGAATTTGCTATTTGAAAGCTCATCAGTCATCAGTTGAGTTTCTCTTATTCCTTCATTGGATTCCATTCTTTCTTGACTGCATGCAGCTCTGTGTTCCTTTAAAATCTGCTTTGAATCAGTTGCTCTAGTTGCTGCAAAAACCATTTCCTCATCTTCCTTGTCTCATGGAGATAGTTTTATGTAAGTTGTTTGTTCCAAACAGTCACTGAATGGGTTAGTTACTACTTCTTGAATGGAGCCTTGCCTGCTATCCCTTGAACTGTCAGTTGTAGTGAGGATTTTTGGAGTCTGTTGTAATTTTGCTGCATTTTCAGCCAAGGTGATACCTTCACCACCTCCGTTGGGTTGCATAGATGGATTTTCATGTATGGTATGCTTTGATTGGCCACTAGACGGGTGAGTTACAAGCCTTTGAGTGAAACATTGTCCAGTATTTCCAGCACTACTAGTCATAGAAATCTCCTCGGTTCCATTCCCATGCACAATCCCTTGGTGTTTCGGTTTCCATTTATACAAACTATTTGCTTTCCTGGGATTTAGGTGGTCTTCATATACTATGCTTTGGTTATGCTTACTCCCCTTAGTTGCTGCTTCTAGTGGATTTGGTCGGCTACTATTTAAGTCTCCATTCTGCACAAATTTCAGCTCCCCCCTTCCTTGCCTTCTTCTTCGACTTACAACAATAGTCCATGGGCCGACATGGCCCTCCCTTTCCTTTTCGTAGGAGATTTCAGGCAGCAAATTTGAGTTATCACATGTCTTCACATAAGAAGAGTCTGTAGCTTGATTGACATTATGATGTAGTTGTTCTTCCTTGGATGAACTTGGGCCACCTTGCTACATTTGCTTCTTTGCCTTCTCATTACAATCAATGGTTGAATGGGCTCGAGCTTTTGTTTTACTTGAGCAATAAATATTTGTGTGTCCAACCATCCCACACTCAAAGCATAAGGTCGACACACCTTCGTATTCAAAATATTGATAACGTCTCCCTGCTATTCCATCAATCCAAACTCTTGGTTGAAGTGGCTTTGTCATGTTCACTTTTACACATACACGGGCATACAATCCTCTGTCCCTGTTCGCTGTATAATAGTCAATCATGAGTGGTACACTAACTTTGGAAGCTATTGTGGCCAACGACGTATTTTCAGAATTCAATAGGAAGCCCTGGCAATCTGATCCATAATGGGGTTGTAGTGATCACATTTGCTGAAGAATGAAACCCCGGTACCCATTCATCAAAGCCAACAGCCTGTCCCGCTATGCTCTATGGTCCCCCCAACTAAACACCATTTTTGTCCTCTTCTCTAGCAAAGTTAATAATAAAATATCCAAATCCCACATCAATAATTTTGAAACCAAAGAGCATGCCCCACCGTTTATGTGCTTCCATAAGAACGATTTGGAATGGGATTCGCCGCCCAAAGATCCGCCCAACTAGTGCAAATTGCCATTCTTTTGAGATGCCCTTAGCCTCCTCCATATCTAATCCAACAATATCATCTTTATACGCCATTGCTTGCTCCACTATATCTTTAGGGATAGGAACGCCACTATTGCTTCGACCTCCACCACTCAGGCCTGTCCCATTCACTACATTGGCATAACTAACTCTATCCTTTTGCATGTTGGCTCTTTCACGAGAGAGTGGGGCTTGATTAGAGATAGTTTTCTTGCCGAAATTTGGTGGGCTATTTCTGAAATAAGTTGCTCTGTTTGTCGTTCGACCAACATCAATTGTTGAAAGTTGAACCCCTTGTAAGTTGTTTTGTCACTAGCAATATCACAAATAGTTAGAGGGCTAGTATGTACAGCATTTTCAACAACCTTAGGAATGTTTTTACCAGTGGATACAATCTCCGCTGCACTCGTGTTGGCTCCTTGATTGTTGTTGTTGCCATTTTCAATTATTTTGCTCATTGCAGCATTTCGTCGAACAGCCTGTGAGCATTGTTTTTGACCTGGATGCTGATATAACATGCTCACACTGTTTACAGTTGACTTTGGTTCTCCTCTCCCGCAATCAGCTCCACAAGCTTTGCCATTTATAGGTTGAATAGCTTCTTCTCTGAAATACAACTGCTGTTCACGCTCCAAATCGCTGCTATAGTCAGCGTCTTCCATTTTCTCTTCATCATTTGCAACGACACCAGTTAAATCCTCATCCATTTCTTCCTCCCGTCCAATTGCTGGTGTGGACAGATTGCTACTAACAGGTGGCTGTGCAGGAGGCGAAAGAATCAGCAAGGCAGCCGCCGGCCCTGCGGAGCTACAATTGACTTGCCACTCTTCCTCCATAGCTACAACTTGATCACAGTCATCTTACTCTATTCAATTGCCTTGCAGTCCCCGTGCCAGCCCTCAGCGGCGGATCGCCGTTTACGCCGAGAGAGAGAGAGCGGAGGTTCTCCGGCGAAGACTTTCGACAATCAATCTCTCGTTTTCGCTTGCAGCTTTCCGCCTCCTGTTAGCTCCTAAGTCTTTTAAAAATAACAAATTTTAGCTTTTTTAATTTTAATTTTTTTTTGTTTTAATAATTGTGATTGTTTAAACGATTATTACTAATAATATATATATATAATTTTATAAATGTGTATATGAATACTTGCATTTCACTAGTTTTATTTTTAAAAAATTTTGAGTATTAAATTGTAAATTAAAAAAATATGAAATTTAATATATAATTGAATAAAAATTTAAAAACATTTATGCAAATATCTCTTTAAAAAAACATGATCATTACAGCTCATAAATTTCGCGCAGGTGAGCAATTATAAGTCTTTAACTAATCTAATATGATTTAATTAATTATTACATCTGACCTTGGTGAGTTTTATTATTTTGAATATCAAAGATAAAAATTAATTACAAAATTATGAGTTTTATTATTTTGAAAATTCAAGAGGATAATAGAATTATAGCAAGCAAAAATGCAAATTACATTATAAAAAATCATAACCTTAACACACTGCAACTTAAAATTTATAAATTTCGTACTTTAAGTACAAAATATCTGTTCTTATTTTTGAGAATTAGTAGTAAAACATTAAATCACAGTATAAGTATTTCAAAATAATTTAATTTTTTTTTAATTTAATATTTTTTAATATTATATTATATTATATTTAAAAATAATTATTTAATTTAATAATATATAATAATAAATTTATAAAAATTATTAAATTATTATTTTAAAAATATAATCTAATGTCAAGATGTGCATAATATTAGGCCTGCAGATTCAGGTCAAGTAGACCTTCACTTGAATCTAAATTTATATATATTTGATGGCTAAACAGGTTATACATTAAATCAGATCATGATCAATTCAGATCTTCTCAAGTCGAAAATCTGATCTGATCGATACTTAAATTTTTGAACTTAATTCATTTACAATGAAAAATATTATTTGAAGTATTTTTCATGATTAAATTTATTAAAATTTAAATAAAAAAATATTATATTTTTATAAATTAATTAATTATTTTAATATAAAAATTAGTATTTATAATTAATATATATACATACATATATATTACAAAATATAAAATTTTAACAATAAATCACTAGACTTTGATATAATATGTACAAAATTTTATTAATTAATCATAATAATGCTCTCTATTTAAGCTTTTTTACAAAAAAATTATTAACTATAACATTTACATATAAAAAAGACTGACTTGAAAGTTTAATTATATTAAAACTTAAATTAAATCGAGTCAAAATCTAATTCATTGATAGACCTGCATAATATTACGTATCATTGAATCAAACTCATCCGATTATCCTTATAGCAGCATCACTTGAACAACCAAAATCAAATATACAACTAATAAGATATAAGCATTAATCGCACAAATTTATATTTTTGAAATTATTTTGTAGGAATAATTTCACTTAGGTTCCTGAGGTTTGCTTACTTGGATACAAAGGTACACAAATCTCAAAACATGTCATTCGAATCCACAAAAAATATTACACGGAATATCGTTATCCTTACATAACAGAATCTATTATGTATTATAAAAATATTAAAAATACCCTTCTTTAATATAGTAATTTTCAAAATGTCATTGAGGCCTACGTGCGGACGCGAGCACTGGTAGCCGACAGCGCGTCCGCGCACAGGCGGTCGCAACTGACCGCAGACGGTGTTGGCTCGCAGAGCGTTTGTGCGCCAACGCCAGCAGCCCTGCGCGCGGACGCCCGCACGGAGAGCATCTACACCCGAGGCCGCGGCAGCGCGGACGCCGGCTGCCTTGGGCTTTAAAAATAACTAGGGCCCTAGTGAACTATACAACAATTAGTGTGTACCTAAATGACATGTTTTAAGATTTGTGGACCTTCTTGTCCAAATAAGCAAATCTCAGTGGAATTACCTTTATTTTGTAATAATTTTTAAAGACATCATCAAGCCAAATATAATTTCAAACCCATGACTTTAGATAAGCAGTGAGTTGGAAACAAGATTCATATTTGTACATATGTTGCCATGATTAAGAATAGAGTAAATCACTAATAGAACTCTTCAGTTCACTTATAATTACACTTCAGTCTATAATGTTTGTGCACATAAGTCCTTCATATTTGTAAATATGTTACCATGATTAAGAATAGAGTAAATCATTAATAAAATCCTACAGTTCACTTATAATTACACTTTAATTCATAATTTTCCTTCTCTTAAAATTTTAATATTTAAAATAAAAAGTTAAAAGTAAAACAACATATAGACCTAAAAAGTTCATGAGTTTCAAAATAAGGACCAAAATAAATATAGACCAAAATGTAATTTGCCCATTAAGAGTATGTTGCGTTATTCGACTCACAATTTATACAAAGAAGATAAGTTTTCACTAATCATATAATGACCTACTTGGTGGCCTGAGCAATCATATTGCTCAGGGAATTTGCTTGCTCCTTTGCAGTTTCAACCAAGGAATCCTACAAAGAAAATTGAAGACCATAAGCATTTGTTTGCTTGTTCATCTTCTGAAATTTTGTTCTAAGCACAAATCACTTAGGAATGGTCACCCTTTTAGTCGGTTAATTTCAATTATGTTGAACATAAATGATGATGTAAAATAAAATATATTTTTATCTTTGACATATCTATAATAAGTGAATCACTTATTTTTCATCATAAGATGTGCATAAGAATAAACAGAAATTTTTATTCTGAAATTAATGTAATAAGTAACATTTAAAATTTAATAAGATTTAACTTTAATCTTCTATATTTATTTTCCATTATCATGTCTTTAATAGATTTTCTCTCACATTCTACCTAATATTATCATACTCCTTTACCCTATCTAATCTCACCACATTTAAATCTCAATATTCTCAAATCTACAACTCTCAATTTTATTCTAAAATATCCTTCTATCAAAAAATACTTCACAAAGTGTAGCAAAAAAGGCAATTTTAGTTCAAAGGCCTACAAGAGCTATGAAAATAAAAACATCTGTTACCAAAGTAATAACCTACCTGTGCGGCTATGACCCGGGCAACAGTTTTCTTGCTCGACTCCTGGAGTTCACCAGCAATCAGAAGCTCATCCAGGATATAATAAGCCTGATTTTTCAAGTATATCATCAGCTAGACGAAAATATTGAATGAAAAAAAGAAAGTCACAAAGAATATTTCTTACCTTGTGAAAATTAAAAATCAAGTCTAGCTCACAGACCTGGACGAGAGAAATAGGATTGGTTAGCTGCTAATATCAATAAATTTCCAGAAAGTATAATATCAATGGGTTTCATCATCATGGAGTATAAAAGGGATTGATTTCATAATTTTCTATTGAGAGTGCACACGAAGAATTATCCCAAATGGTAGTCAACAATAAATTGTGGCATTTAATATACAAGTAATTGCCATAAAACATTAGCCTAGGTTTTGAGGTTAAATTGTGTCCATTTGTTTGTGTTGGGCCTAACTGGGATCCACATGTATTTCTCTTCTAATAAGTGATATTAAAGCTGATGGTTTGACATTAATTAAGTGGTTCATGCAAGTTATACTCCCATTGTGGCTTCAGGTAGGGGTGGCAAAATAGGTTGGCGGGTCGGGTTTAGCTCAAACCCGAATTCAACCTGAATAGCTCAACCCAAGCCCGCCTAATAAACCGGTCGGGTCAATCTGCCAACCCAACCCATTTATAGAACAAATGTCTATAAACAGAAAACTCGAATCCGACCCAACTCATTTAATAAACAAGTCAAAATTCACAACTCATACTTAGAATTCTTGGATCAGATTCACAGATCAAGTTATATATTATCACTAGGGGGGTGCAACAAGACCCGAAGAACTGAGAACCGACCCCGAAATCGAATCAAACCGAGCAGATGAATTTGGGTCGAGTCTAAATTGGTTCGGACCGATTTCGGTTCTTAAAATATTCAGAATTAATTATATGGTTCGATTTTTGGGTCTAATGTATTGTTCTAATAGAACTGAACCAACCCAATTTAGATGAGAGGTAAAATATAAAATAAGAAAATAATTCTGCACTTATCGCTCCAATTCAATTCTTTACAAATTCGATTTGAATACTTTTCCATCATCGTTTCATGGTTACATTTCATTTTCTTACTATGATTTCTCCCCAGTCATTTTCTTTAAGTTGTTTCTATTATCATCATTGCACGGATGATGTAAAATGTCAATTTTTTTTAAGTTTATGATTAAATTTTTAGTTATACACTTATGTAATTACTTCAATTTGGATTCCTCTCTTTCATAATCTCTTTTTTTTTTTTGATTGTAGACATAATCTCTAGTTTTATCATACCCATTCTTTCTCATTAAAAAAGCATTATAAATTGGAATATTATTATCATGATATTTATTAAGAGATTTATGTTTTCTCAAATTAAAGATTATTTATTAGACCCAAACACGACATGGGGTTCGGGTCTAAGTCGGGTCCATGGGTGCATGAATAGGATCCAATTCCACATATAATGTAATCGACTTAGCTCGTGTCGAATACATAATAAGTTTGGAACTGAATCGAATCGACCAATGGTTACCCTAGTTGTCATACCTAGCTTTAGGTGGCTGATTGAGCCCTTAATGTGCATGTATTTGATGGTTAAAATGTCTCGTAGATAAGAAAACACCAATGTTGATGGGTCCTCATGTGAGAGAGATTATTAAGAGTACAAAGAAGGTAGTCAATAATAAGTTGTGGCATTTAATACACAAGTAATGACCTTAATCCATTAGGTTAAATGATGTTATTCACTTGCATATTGAGTCTAACTTGAGGCTCCAGGTATTTCTTCCCTAACATCTTCTACCTACATAATAATTAATAGAGACCTTTTCCTGATGCAAATCTAATAATCTTTAAACTAAGGCCCCAAGTAATCCCGAAATCAAAAACATGATGAAATCAGTCAAAAAGCTTACACTGCCAAAGTAACGATCTAGTATCTCAACAAAGTGGTGAATGATTTCAAGAACTTCTAGCTCATTGTCATCTGCGTCAATGCACATGCAAAAATAGAGGCTGGCATATCTGTCATCAGGTGTAGAGGACAAAGATTAGTGCTCCATGAAAAATATTAGCCTGCAGCAAGATAAATAACAGCAATGCTACCTTCGGTAAACAACTTTAAATCCTCTCCATTCAACAAAATTGCAGAGCTTAGGGCCCCTTGTCAGAATTACTCCGCTAAGCTCACGGATGACCTTTGCAACATGACAGAAAGTCATAAGATTCAGATTTAGGATAGAGTGAAAAAGATCTACCGGCACCAAATGACAAGCCTTGCTTCATCTTTCAGTGTGGAAACCGGCAATGCCAGATTTATTTGGCACTGGTATTTTAAAAACTCTGGCTCCAAGTGATATCAGTTGCATAAACAGGGAAATACAGCAAAGTGTAAACTGGTTTTTAGTAGAGCACAGAAACTACATAACTGAAATGGCTCCTGTTTCTTAGCATTGATAAACTCACATATGTCACAGTTATTATGATGATACTTAATAACCTCATCAATCATGATGTGAAAACCATAGAACAAAAACAAAAATGCCTCGAATATAATCCACAAAGAAAATCTAATACAATTTGTTAAGTTTAAGTAGACCCTACAAACTAGTGGCCACCGGCATTATGACTTTCGCATCAGCATTGATGAAAAATAGATACTTATTTGTTTGGTCCAAGTGTAAAATGAGCCCAAGCATTTTTTAAATCTTCATTTTAAATCAAACGCAAACTCTGATATAAAAAATCAATTTTATTTTATATCTTATACAAATTTCAATATTAAAAATCAATCCTATTCACATCCGACACATAGTTTAATTAAAACTCAATTTTTTTTCCCATCTTACAAAAATATCAACAATAAAATAATTTTGTTACACATCATACACATGTAATATATTTAGCCCAAGAACAACCCTCCAACCAAACAAGGGTAACATTTAGATAGTTTAATCTTAACTAGATTAAAGTTAACCTTTGAGGCTTTGATAAGAGATTTTTATTTTGAGATTTTGGGATGTGTATAAGATTTGAAAAAAATTAATTTTTGTTTTAAAATTTAAATAGAATGCGAAATAATGTTAATTTTAGTATTAAAACTTATATAGGATTTAAAATATTATTAGTATAATATTAAAATTTGCATATGATATGACTTGTAAGGTAATTTTAACGAAAATTAAAATAAACTTGGGAAACAAACAATACCGCTATTTCAATGGGACCTTATATTCGTGACCAAAAAAATGCAAGCCATCACTGCTTGCACTGAATAAATAAGACCACCCCTAAAACACCGATTGAAATTGGTAATCTTTAATTAATGATGAACTCTACTTCCAAAATTATTGTCTATTTCATAATATTTTCATTTGAAGACACTAATATTTGAAGATTTAAATTTCTATATATGTTACAACTTCTAACAGTTACATGAATTAAAGTATTCCTAAGTAGTTTTAAGAGGTGGAGTGACATGCTTTCAACTTTTTGGAAGAATGATTAACTGTCTCTTTGCATTACAAGTATGCTCCTCTAAGAACTTAAGAATGAAAATAGCAGTAAGTTTCAGTAATAGTAGAATAGAAAGAGAGAGCTCCGCAAGAAGGGGGAGATAAGGAACATGGGAGGAATCAGATTTGGGTATTGGACGTTGCGCTTTCAAAGGCTTGGGGTTGGATTGCAAGACAAATACAATGGTCATGCAATATATTATATGGTTACAATGGAGATTATACCATAGATAAGCAAAAAACATTTGTATGGATTATGGTTACTCTTGATAACCAAGTCAAAGTTTACTCCCACATCATGAATATTGAATAATATGTATCTGGTCATACACACTATATTCCAAATGAAGTCAGAGGTAGATCCACATTCATCCTAGTGACATTCCTCTATGTTAAACCACTGATTACTAACTAACCTAAAAGCTTTAGTCTTGTAAGTATAACCCAGAAACTATTTTATATTCTCACATGCGTGAGGGTGTAAAATTAATTACTCTGCAAATCTCCTAATCTAAACAAACTAAACTAAAAGGAAAATAGGTATCAAATTATCAATTCATGCAATAAATAAGAAATTATTTTCAGGCACCTTGAAAATATATCATAATAGCTAAGCACTCGCCACTCACATATGAGTACAATGGCTCCTTAACTCTATCAAAGTATATCTTAGCAACAATAGCTCAATAAAAGGTCACATCCGAATGAAAGTGCCGCTGAGTTAGCCATAAAGTAAGTAGACATAAAAAAATAAATTTTGGTATAAGCAAATAAAACCTTAAACAACATCATAATCTTGCTGCATCTTATTTCAAGCAATCCATAGACAGAGTCCATGTGCAGGTCCAATAAAAAATAAGAAAGATAAATAATCCAATATTAAACGGAGAATGCTGAAGTAATAACAAGGCATGAAATCACAACAAACAATGAAGTTTCAGATAAAGGTGCACCTTAGATCTCTCCTTCTGTGAGTATGGAGAATACCATTTTGTTAGTCTAACCTTTCCTTGTCGACTAATAAGAAGCACAAAATGGATCTACATAAACCAAAAATGTACTTATATCAAGCTTAGAATTATTCCAAATAACTACAAAATCTTTAATAACTTTCACAATGAATAGTTTTGAGGAACTTTATAGACATAAGCCTTTGCCATGTAAGATATAACAAGTTATATGATTATGTCAGCATAAAATCATGCATGGAGATTTATATATGCATTCCAAGGCACTACATCAGTACATAAAAATTTAATTATTCATTTGTCCTTTTCTTTTGCAGACATTCACGTCTAGTGAGTGCACTTGAAAGAGACGTCACATTTTTCACTGCTAGTACAAGCAATCTAGTAAAGGAAGCAGAATTTAAGGCAAATATATTGATAGGCATAAAAATAAATATAGAGATAGTCCAAGATTTCCTTCTTTATTATTGTTAATATGAAAACAAGAACTTTCATATTCTTCCCTACCCAATTCACCAACAAATTCCAGGGTATGAAAATACCCATCATTCTCACTTTGAAGCATTTGGTACACAGATTAATAGTTTAGATGGAGCCAAATAGAGAATAAAAATTCTTGTAATTGTTTCCAGAAGGAGAGTTCCCCATTTTTATCACACTTGAGCTTTCCATACAAAGAAAAGTTCACGTAGTTGCATCCAACTAGATTGGAATTATAGCTCAAACCATCTCGATTCGAGTCAACTCGAACTCAAATGAGTTCATGGTTGATTATACCTTAAATAGTTTGAACAGAGTCTGATCATCTTAGTGGATGGAATAGCAATAATGATTTATGTTCCATCATGACAATCTTAGAAAACACAAACATATTAATAATTGAGGCTAGTTATGTAAGTTATTCTTCCACTATTGATTATCAATTTGATGCTGACCAGATATCCACTAGAACTATTTCACCTTCATAAAGTGAAATGTCCATGCAGCAACCTTTCATTAATTCTTCAAAAAAATATCACAACTACATTTCGGAACTTCGAGCTATCTACATATCCATTGATCATCTTTTCGCCGAATTACGTCTCCCTACAGCATGTGAGATTTGATGATGAATCATTATCATCATTGCAATCTGAAGTCTTATCACAACAGTTTGGAGGTAATAGCTCGTTACTGTTCAAATAGAAGGGTTAAGGCATGCTTAATTATAAGATCATCTTCTCCCTTACCAACCTATCTCTAGAACCCATTATATAAGTTCTAAATACTGTGTTGCAGAGACTACCTACAAAGCTACACCATACCATCTCAGATCATTTTACAATGATACATTATTGCCTAACTGCTAAGTCTCAATCACACTTCACAAAACCTAAATACAACTTTTTATCGTTTTTATTTACATACAGCAGCAACTATCGTCTAGACTACCACCACTGTTTCAGTAACTAGACTATTACCTATCAAGAGGATAAAAAAAATAATAACAATCAGTACCAAGCTTCAATTCCTCCATACGCTACCAAATCCAAAAGATAAAGGGATTAAGCAAAGGCCAAATATATAGATTCAAAGGGGAAACTTTCAGAACTCCAGGAGAGACAAACTTCACGAAGGCTCAAAGTTCCAATTCTGCAAGTAATATAGACAACAATAAGATAGGTCTCAATAAACATCCAATGCAAAGACCTGAAACAAGACCTCGGCATGGCCGATAAACCCATAACAATAGATCCCGAGAACAGCCTCTCCACAGTTCGACCTACAACATTGCGATGCATACAAGAGGAAAAATGAAGCTACCCTAACGACACTGCTAGCCCCCTTAAGCCCCCACGGTCAACTCACGCAAGCCCTTAATCCTACCAAAAGAACAAGGAAGAAGCTAGGATTCAATAACCTGCAGATCAAAGGAACAATTAAGAAATCAGACTTGACAGATCTGGACGCATCAGCAGAGAAATAGGATTCTGTAAATCAACGGAATAAATCGAAATCTAGCAGTAAGTTCTCGCAAAAGAAACTTGGAAAAGAACAACGAGCAATTCGTGGAAGATAACCCGAGAAGACGAACCATCTTTGATCGCCCTGTCGCTTCCCAGAATCCTCGATCCAACAAAGAGAACCGTCAAAGAGAAAGAACTGACAAAATCAATCTCCGCGCTTTATAGATGAAAAATGCTTTTTTTTTGCGAACCAGCAGTGGAATTTAATAAAATAATTGTTGAAAAACATTTTAACTAGAAAAAAAAGCTAAAAAACAATAGCTGAAGAAAGCAAAAAAACAAAATTCAAAAAAATTATTTTAAATAAGTATAAAATATTTACGATTATCATTAAAAATTCAAAAAAAATTATCTTCATATATTTTATGTATATTCAGTAACATTTCAAATAAGTATAAAATAACTATTATTTATATAATTAAAAATAGTTACGATTATTATTATATAATTCCATATTTAAATTAATAGAATTGAATGTAAGAATGATCATCATAATTATATATAATTATTAATTAATATACATTATTTTTAAAATTTAATCAATAATATATTAATCATATATAAATTAATATGCATATTATAAATTAATATGCATATTATAAAATATACAAGAAAAATGCATATTATTATCTATCAAAAATAAATATATAATTATTAAAAGACATATAAAATTAATTTGATTATAAGTATAAATTGAATGATATATTACATTATCATTATAGCTTTTATTAATAATAAAAGTAGACTCATTGCCGCTAAGTTATAGAATTTCCTCTTAAAGTCCTCTCGAATCAAGCTTCTTATATCCAAATTAGACGATCGAGTTTCAGCGAATTAATTGACATAGTATCTAAATAATTTGTTTTCAAGTCGATTAAAAATTCAATTCCAGTAATCTAGAAAATAATGTTTAAAAAAAATAATATAGGCATAACAACTGATTAATAGATTAATTAATTGTGATTTACAATCCGAAATTATTGTATTATCTGGTGCATTCACATTTAATTTATTGTATAATTCTAATTATTATTAATCAATTAATTAATTAATTATTAGAGATATAAAAAATTTAATTAGTAATTAGTTAATTATTATTCTTTTCAATTCGACTGTTTTTGAAAAATTAATTGGCATCAATATTTATTAAAATAGTGATTTAATTAATTAAATCGACTCCAATCTTAATATTCTTTAAAATAAACAATTGAAATCTCCTGTACGTGGCCAAACTCAGTTTTGAGTTTCGCTGCGAGCCTGCGAACGAGTGACTCCATAAAGCTTCTTCTTTTACTAGTAATTAATTAGTCTCTGTTTATTTAATTAATTTTAAATTAATATATTACATTATAAATAAAATTTAATATTAAAAATTAATTATATTTTACATCATATACATAATTTAAAATAAAAAATTAATTTTATTATATATTTTTTACATATATTAAAATAATATTTAATTTATATCACATCTTTCATATATTTTAATATGATAATTAATTTTATTTTATATTATTTATAATTTTTAATTTAAATTATTTTTATATAAATTTAAATTTAATTTTATTAAAATTAAATTTTATAAATAAATAGTCTCTTTCTGATCCTAATGCCTAAAATTTTACTCATTAGAATTAAAATAATGATAGCTTTAAAAATGCCAAACTGTATTAAATGCATAATTATTAAATAAAAAAGTAAAAAAAATGAAACATATTTTCGAAACATTCCAAATATAATTTTGAATTAATTCAAAAATCGAGTTGATTTGTACTTGACTATTTTATTTTTTTAATCATACATAATATTTTTAAAATGAAAATTAATTTGTAGATAAATTAATATTTACCTTTTTTGTCTACGTCAAATCGGTCTAATTATATAAAATTATTTTACAGCCAAATTAAATGTAATGAGATATTTTAGAATATTAAAATTATTTTAAAAAAAGTTTTGCATAAGCTGTGGTGATTTATCTTGAGAAAAAAAAACACTTTTTATTGCAAATAAACAAATAATGTGAAGCTAAAAAAGCAGCAGCCACGTGGATTCTCTGACCTTTTGTCTTTCCCCAAGTCGAAAAACACGGCGCCGCTGCGAGCAAATTCGTTTTCAGGCCGTGAAAGTATCGGCGGGAGCTCTCCGCCGCCTTTATCCAGTGGGGTTGCAGTGGTCTTCATCTCCCTCGATTTAGGTAAATTTTCGAGAACGAAGTTCTATCTTTCTACGCCTCTGATTCAATTGGATGATCAGTAGTGAGGCCCGTTTCTGTGCTTTATCGGTGGGGTGCTGGTTCGCTTTGTTTGGATCAGGTTCTTAGAGTTGGGCCTTTCTTAATCTCTCTTTCTTCTATTTCTTTGTTGGGGTTATATGTGGTTTGTTTTTGAAGCAGTTTAATCGAGTGAATTGGAGATAAGAGGTGTTTCTGTTGTGAAATCTTTACTCATCTCACTGTTGGCTGTTTATTCTAGTACTGGTTAATTTGAGTGATCGAGTTTCTTTCTTTGGTTAAAATGTAATATCTTGCATTTGTTGAATTTTACTCTATGAAAGAAGGAACCCGACACTGGAATGCGACATATACATCTCAAATCTTGAACTTATTTAGGACATAGCTTGCCTTGGGGATGAACTAAGTCATATGCTATTTTTTTTTTATATGCACATGGGTATGCGTGTCCGTGTCTTTGATCAGTTATATGTGACTTCGTTTGTCAACAATACTAGGCATTTTTGGGAAGTATTCTTTGAGAACAGAAACTTAAGGAGTCAAGTTATAGAACGAAAGGTCAAAGGAGTCCTGTTTGCTCAACAATAGATGAAAATGTAATCATTATTTCAACTTGTTGAACGTCATACAAGCACTTAAGAGAAGGTTTCTCAGAGGCAGATGAGCAGATGCCAGAGGTCCAAGCATGATCGAACTAGCTCAAAGGAGGAGTTGAAAGTGGAAGTTGAAACATTTCTACAAAGTTTGACTAAAGCCACGACAATGTTTTTCAGCTTAGCTTTGTCTCTGTCTGCGACTTTAGAAAAACAAAAGGTTAAAATATTATGCAAAGTACGACAGTGACAATCGGTTTAGGGGTATTCTTTTATCATCGCATGTAATATTTGTTTGTGTGGAGCCCATATTTCCTCACTATATTATGGAAGCTTAGGCTTGTCTTTTTCTCTTCCTGGTTGAATTTTTCAGCATCCAAATCATAAAGTTCATTCACTAATTTCTTCTTGAAGTTAGTGAAAACCTGCTCTACCCTCCTGTGGTTTTTCCCACCATGGTTTTCATGTAAGTATTTTTTATTTATTTCTTTTTTTGGGGTGGGGGCGGGGGGGGGGGGGTTTTACTTTGTGTTCCAATATATGTTTGCTTCTGTTCGTGTTTTGTTTTGGTTGAAGCTGAAAGCCAACATTTTTTAAATGGTAATATCATATTGTTATATAGATATTTCGAGTAAAGACCATTAATGAATGATTTCTCATCAATTTTCTGTAGGATTTATTCACCATTGATTGGGGGTTTATGAGATGATCGGATAGCTTAGAGAACCCTATCTAAAATTTAATTTACAAATATCTTGCACCAATTAATACCTTCAAATCTTGTCTGATGACTAAACACAACCAATTTGTCAAATTTTCGCTGATTTAAACAAACTTTAGTTATGAAATATCAGATGTTACTTATCATTCGCTATAAGCAGTTGCTAGTGCAGTTTTTGTTGCATGTATTGATAATCAATTGATTTTGAACACATGATATCTTTCACAACTGATTCTAATGATTCTGATGAGGATTAATAGTCATAGTCATGCATAGTATGTATACAAGATTCTTTCCTTTAGAATGCGAAGCTTATGTTGAATGTTACATAATGAATATGTTTTTCAGACAGTATGTTGTAGGTAGCTTTTTTCCCTAGATATTAATGAGTGAACAAGTGATGCTGTTTATTGAAATTGGTCGCTGCATCATAGTATCTGAAATTTGTACAATGCAATTTCAAAAAATAAAAGACATTTGTACAATGTGACATGGAAACATTCTAGAAGTATCTGTGATTTGCTTTTTCTTCAAAATACTTTGCACATATTGTAAATTGTATTGAGTTGGCAGAGAACTAGCTGAAAATGGCTTCATATTCTTCAAGGCAGGAGTGAATTGTAGTCTGCAGATTCTTCTGTGGAAGCTTGCGTGGCATGCTGTGCTAATAAAATCTAAATGGCTTTCTTAAGTTGCTGTTAATGCATTAGTTATATGCCCGGTTTTGGGTTTTGGCAAATTCTTTTGGCCTTGAATGGTAAGGATTTAGTGATCTTTTTGTTGTATAGTTTTCTTAATATGTTTGTCACAGATCATTGTTCAGTGCTTTGTCAAAGGTAGAATTGTTATGTGCTTGATGGAGTTGAAAGTAGTTGCTTGTTTTCTTCAGCTTGAAGATATATATATTTTTCGAAGAGTTTAGCTCATTTAAAGTTTTCTTACTCTGGTTTATTTGCAAAAATCAAATAGAGGGAGTGCATGTTTTTTTGCGTCATTTTACTGTTTATCTAGCTATAGTACCAATTCAGATGCTTTAGCTTACCGAGATAGTTTAGCACTCTGGGCAGTTTCTATACTCATATTCTGTTTCGTGAGAGAATGGATGCATTATTTCTATGTTTAAATAGGTGTTAGACTTATTTACCTGATTTGTTGGTTTCGTTCTTTTTATTTATGTAGGAGTGTAGGAATAAGATACCAAGTGCTGTGGTTTCTTGAAAATGGAAGGTTGTGACTGTATTGAGCCACCATGGCCTGCTGATGAGCTTCTAGTGAAGTACCAATATATATCAGACTTCTTCATTGCCCTTGCCTACTTCTCCATTCCACTCGAGCTCATTTATTTTGTGAAGAAATCTTCATTTTTCCCTTATAGATGGGTCCTGATACAGTTCGGTGCCTTCATTGTCCTTTGTGGAGCAACTCATTTGATAAACTTGTGGACATTCACAATGCACTCAAGAACTGTTGCTGTAGTAATGACTGTAGCAAAAGCTTCAACTGCAGTTGTGTCATGTGCGACTGCATTAATGCTCGTTCACATCATTCCGGATTTGCTTAGTGTGAAAACGAGGGAGCTGTTTTTGAAGAATAAAGCTGAAGAGCTTGACAGGGAGATGGGTCTGATACGCACACAGGAAGAAACTGGGAGGCATGTGAGGATGCTTACTCATGAGATTAGAAGTACTCTTGATAGACACACTATCTTGAAGACCACCCTTGTGGAGCTTGGGAGGACTCTGGATTTGGCAGAATGTGCCTTGTGGATGCCTTCTCGGACTGGACTAAATCTTCAGCTTTCTCATACCCTGCACAACCAGATACCTATTGGATCTGTTGTTTCTATTAACCTTCCTGTAGTCAATCAAGTTTTCAATAGCAGTCGTGCTATTAGAATTCCCCACACTTGTCCTCTTGCAAGGGTTCGGCCTCAGATAAGAGCACACATACCTCCAGAGGTTGTTGCCGTTAGAGTACCACTCCTACATCTATTGAATTTCCAAATAAATGATTGGCCTGAGCTTTCTGCAAAGAGTTATGCAGTGATGGTCTTGATGCTCCCATCAGATAGTGCAAGGAAATGGCATGTCTATGAATTGGAGCTTGTTGAAGTGGTAGCGGATCAGGTATTATTTTATATCATTCAACTGACTATCGTCTTTTTATAGTTTCAAGTCTTGCCAGTATGACATCTTCTATCACAACATGCATGGTTAATTTCATTCTATAGCATTACTAAAGGATGTATGCTTTAGATTCTTTGATTATAATAGACATGCCAAAAAGCATTTGTAATAGAGCCTCCAGTCATACAACATGTGAGCAAAATGGATGCAGTACCACTTAAAAGTTCTATTTCCTTCTAGAATATGTAAAAGGATGAAAGCACATGATTTCAGTAATTTATTGTTTTATATTTAGTGTTCCAGTTTTGCTCTGTCTACTTGGGTGCTTCTTTATGTAATCTTGATATATCTTTGAACTCCTTTGTTTTGTTTTAAATCTATTTTTCTAATATATATATTTTTTAATTTCACCTCTTGGTACCATAATTTCTCCCACTCTACTTAGAAATTGTGATGATAGTATGGTTTGAACTTGAAGCCCCCTGGTTTTTTGTTATTTTATTTTATATCTATAACATTTGAATCTGGCTCGAACTCATTGGTCAGATAAATACAAAATGAGTATCAGTAAATTTAATAAGATAGAATCATAAGAAGGAAGTAAAGTTACATACTTAAATTCATATCATATTTTACAAGTTTTGTTATCTTCACACATGATTTATTGTATATGTATAATAAAATAAGGATATTTACTAGTATCCCAAATGTGCTATTTAATCACACCCATTTCAAAACTTCAATATTATTTCTATACCACCTTTTTGATATATTCACTTTAAGATTGTTTGCCCCAGCACACAATTTCAACTGGTAAATGTGCTTGAGAATGACATAAAGAGTGATATACAAATACAAGTAATATTTAAATTTTAGGCAGTGTGTGAGTAAATATCACATCTAAAGTGGTATACCAATAAATATCTCAATAAAACTTATTGTATTTTTCAATCACAATCTTCATACACAATTCCATCATGCCACTAATTCTTTTTCATGTATATATAATATATATTTTGGTGTGATTTTATCGTTTGTATTAACTTACTGAACATTTGATCAAACTCCCTAAGCACTAAGCACCAATAACAACCAATTATGATTTTTAGTCTTTTGTCATATAAATGCTTTACTATGGGTATGCTTTGATCCAATGTTGGGTAGTAAATTGTATCACAAATAAGCAAGTGTTGCTGAATTAATAATTTTGAGATGTTTCATGGTAAGAATTTGTAAGATTAGCCTTTGTTTGGTTGGTAGCCAAGTTAAAGTTAGAAATAAATATGTTAGAATAATCTGGATGTATCAGAGATAAAGACCATAAAATCATAGGCTGTTAAAGCATGCATAATGAAGGGATGAAGGTCTAAAGTTGGGAAATATAACCAATGTTGAAATGAATATGAAGGAAATTAAAATAGGTCTGTGGTAATTTGGCTAGAGATTACTTTAGTATTGTGTGTGCATTAGAGTTAGCACAACATGAAGCACTAAATAAATAATCGATATTACAATTTGGAGGGTTCATAAAATTAGCCTAGAATTGTTGGGATATGAATTATGATGATGTGGAGGAGGAAGAGGAGGATGATGATGAGAATGTCATAAAATTGCAATGCAACCTTATGTTTGACATTATTATTTTGTGATTACATTCTTTTGCTGCTTTGTCAAACTTTGGGAGAAGCCACCTTACTTGCTTTCGAAATAACTATATAATTTTGCAATGAGCTATCATATTCTAAATAAAACACCTGAAGGCTCATAAGTGAATGTGTTTTTGCTAACTTTATGATGCAGTTTTTTTATTGTTCATTACATCAATGGCTTTTAAAGAACTTGTCTCACTTTAAATATACAATAATTGGCATGAGTAACAACAAATCTCTTAATTGAAGCACTTATTGGCTCTAACCCGCTTTGACTATTCAAGCTTGGAGCTTACAATATGACATGAAGTGCTCCTTCCTTCTTTTGTTTGGCTTTATAACTTACATTCTTAGGTAATTTAATGCTTACTAAAACAAGGTAAGATTCTAGGGCTATAAAGCATGGAAACTTCTAACAAAGTTCCATGGTAGTATCGGACACCGACATATCATGGACACGCTTGGATTTGTGTCGGATATGACAATTTCAATGTCTAAAATTTTTTTATATAAAAAACATACTGGACTCATCTAGAAACACGAGGGACATTTTCAAGACATTTTATTAAGTTTGTTGTGTTTTAGTCTTATTTTATCCATGATTTACTTTATATACTTGCTTATTCTCATTTTTTAGATAATTCATTTGTGAACATAAGAATGCATGCTTATATGTACCATTGTGCTTATATAAGAACGAAGAATGTCTTTTATACGTCTTTTTTTGTATGAAATCTATTATTAAATTGGTTACTTAAATATATAGTTCTACCATAACATTTTTAATTTAATTCATAATATACTTTTTGGAATATATAAATTAGTTATTTATCTACAGTTTTATATTTGCTTAGTATTATAGAAAATTTCAAAGCAAATTGATTAGCTGTTAAATTGCATTTAATTATTTGCAATTTCTTGGTAATTATTTTGATTATGTTAATAGTTGTCGGTCTCTGTATCTTTAAATTTACTTCTCAATTAGTTTTTTAAGTGTTAATAAAATATATGAAGAAAAATTACTGAAATGAGAAATAGATGTCACATATACTTGATCAATTTTATAGTTTCTTTTAATCCATTCAAATTTTAATAAATAAATAATTGTATTTATTTGATGTGTTCAAGAAGTATTATATACTATATTTTGAATGGTTGTCGTATCTCTATGTTGTATTGTGTCGTGTCTCATGTCCCATATTGTGTTCGTGTTTTGTAGTTCTAGGGCCTGTGAAATTTCCTAGATGAGGCAATTTTTATTGAAGAATTTGTTTGTTAGGTAACATGAAAACATGATAGATTCATATTTTGTTGTCCTATTCTACAATTTGTTTTTTTTTTTATTGTTACCTATTCTAAAAGTTAAATGACTACAAAAACATCATGTCTTAATCTCAAAAAAAAAAGAAGCCTTAATCTCAAAACTTCTGGCCAGCTACATGGATTTATCTTCTCCAATTAGCTCTATTTATAGCATTTCTATTCTACAAGTTAAAATATTGCTAAGACATTCTTGTGTAATATGTATGTTAAATGAAAATGATGTACTTTTTATTCAATTGAGATTTACAGAATTTTTTAAACTTCTGTTTGTAATTGCTCTTAAATCTGGATTTTACCACTTCAAGATTCAGTAAGTCTATTTATCATGACTTATGTCGATTGCATACATTTACACGTTTGAACTTCAATTTATTTTAGGGGGCATTTTGTTCAATGTTATCTTGATATAGTGTCATATTATATGAAGAAAATAATTATTTGATTTGATGACATGTGTAAACAACCTAATAGAAAATTATAGAATTATCAATAAAAAAATAACATGTAGATGTTAGGATATTTACATAATATGGCATAACATCATGATAAGATTGAACCAAATCCCCCCTTAGTCACATGATACCACCATCTAAAGATTTTTTTATTGTTATTCTAAAGTTTAATATTACATAAATGACACCTTGTGAATGACAAATTTGCATGCATTCATGCAAATAATAAATTGAGTGTCAGATACATGGATGCAACTCACTGTCAAGTGCATAAGTTTTCCTTTGTTATATGCTTAACTTTAGCAATATGGAAAAATCCACCCTATATGTATGCAGTATGCTTGGTTTGACAGTGCAAGTTGAGTGAACAGTGGAGGTATATTTCACATTTGTGCAGTTTCATGGTTGTAGCTCAGTTTCTGATGGGTATCAATTTTATTGTACTTTTCATTTAAAAACAGTTACCTGCTATAAATTTTAATGTTTAAGCCTGTACTAGGTCATCATATGCTCTTCCCTTTGTTTCAGGTTGCTGTTGCACTCTCACATGCTGCCATTCTCGAGGAATCTATGCGAGCTCGCGACCTTCTCATGGATCAGAATGTTGCTTTGGATTTAGCACGACGGGAGGCGGAGATGGCCATTCGTGCTCGCAATGATTTTTTAGCTGTCATGAACCATGAGATGCGGACACCCATGAATGCAATCATTGCCCTCTCCTCTCTGCTTCTTGAAACCAAACTGACCCCAGAGCAGCGTTTGATGATAGAAACTGTGTTGAAAAGTAGTAACCTGCTAGCAACGCTTATAAATGATGTCTTAGATCTGTCTAAGCTCGAGGATGGAAGCTTTGAGTTGGATATTGCAACTTTCAATCTTCATGCTGTATTTAGAGAGGTTAGTATTTATTGTTTTTTGCTCTTAGTAATCGTATGCTTTATAATCAATTCTCACTTTTCCTACTAATTAAATGTTGAATCTATAATACAGGTTGTTAATCTTATAAAACCTATAGCAGCAGTAAAAAGGTTGTCAATGGCTGTCTCTCTTGCTCCGGACTTACCATTATGTGCCTATGGTGATGAGAAGCGGCTTATGCAAACGATACTTAACGTTGCTGGCAACGCTGTGAAGTTTACTAATGAGGGCAGCATATCTATCACTGCATCTGTTGCAAAGCCTGATTCCTTGAGAGATCCTCGTGCCCCTGAGTTCTTCCCGGTAGCAAGTGATGGAAAATTTTATTTACGAGTGCAGGTATCTTCTTGTCTCATAACTGCATTTATGGTTATTGCTTAGACTTGCGTGTAGGTTTGCATCTGAAAGGATTCCAGGTTTAAGGGCATATACAGAAATGGTAGACAGGCCATTTTTTTATATGACATCAGCTATGATTTTGTTACTGTAAAATTGTGTCTATTGAAAATGGTGCGATAAATGTGTGGTAAGACTTGAATTGATAAGAGTCAAATTTGAAATAGCAGAGTTAGTATAGGAATAATATCTATTGATGATCTGACAAGGAGAATAAATCGTGTTATTTGGCGTATAAATGGAGATATGACGATACACTGTTAAACTAAGTAGGTGATTTTATTGCAATGAACAAGTGGAATATGCTGTGAAGTTCCTTGTCGGAAATGATTTTACTATGCATCAATCATGAGCGTCCCAGTGCCAATGGCTTCTGTCTTTGTTGTTGGGGAGAGTATTCCATTGTATGCTTTTAGCTTTTCTTTATTTGTAATTAAGAGGTTGTTTCCTGCTATGTCTAGATCAATAATGAGGGAAATTTTTTAATTTATATGCAATGAGTTGGCTTGTTTGTTTGGATTAACTGCATATGCTTTTCCTTGCTACAGGTTAAGGACACTGGTTGTGGAGTAAGTTCACAAGAGATACCTTATCTATTCACTAAATTTGCCCAGACACAAAGTGGAGGTAATAAGGGTTATAATGGCAATGGGCTGGGGCTTGCTATTTGCAAAAGGTACGGCTAATGAAGTCAACTTTAGGGCTTGAAATAGCAGATTTTTAAGACATCATGAATTCTACAAATCTCTTTGTACCTGCTTTATGTATATAAGAACATAAAATTATGAGTACATATCTTCTGGGTAGTGTGTAATATCATTTAGGTCTACAATTTCAAAAATCTTTTAATGAGGTCCCTAATGTTGATATCAGTATTTCAATTAAGTCCTTTCATTAAAAAATCAAAAAAATATAAAATTACCTTTATACTCTTCCCTCTATCTCTCACTTCATCTCCTGGCCAACAACTACTGAGAGCCACTGTGTGTGAGCCAGCAGCCAAGTAGGGTCGCTGACACTGCGCTTGCGACAACAAAGAGCTACCGCGTGTGTGCAGTGTCGATGCACCGGGCAGCAACCACCCCTTGCGTGCATGGCCCCTAGGTTGCTCGCTAGTAAGGGACCACATGCAATGCCCCTGTGTGAGGGCGAGTGATTGAGTAGCCAAGAACAGTGGCATCCTTGTTACTACGCATGGCTGCGGCTTTATCGCGCCTCAGTTGTCATGTTATATTAAAAAAGAGAATTTTGGTCATGTTATATTAAAAAAAATTAATTTTATTTTTTTTGAAAGGATGGAGGAAAGGAAAAAATAAATTTTATTTTAAGGATGAAATAGGATGAAATAAAATGATTAAATTTATTGGAAGGAACTTGATTGAAATATTAATGTCAACCTATGGGATCCATCGAAAATTTTTTAAAATCGTAGACCTAGACGATATTACTTCCTTACCTCAAAACCTGGATGATATTTACTCTAGAAATTATTTGTGAGCCATAACTTACTATGTTAAGCTTTTAGGTTAATTAGTAACTAGAGATTTAATATGGTATCATAGTCAGAGACCTTAAGTTTGACATTGGCAACCCTAATCTTTAACATAAGATTGAAATTTAAAAACAAAAGATCTATACTGAATTGCTTCAATGCTGCAAATTTTTTATCACACAATACACTAGTGTATTCTTCCAATTTATCTATTCTGCTTGGATCCTGTTAATAATATAATTTATTTCACTATTATTTAGTATGATTGATGTAAAATATTTAAACTGCTCGTTTTTCCTGATAATTTAATCATCAATTGTCATTTTCTCAATACAAGTGCTTCTATCTTGATTAAATTTATACTATATTTTTTATTTTTGATTTACTAAGCTAAAATTTTTAAATTTTAAGGTATTTTTTTATAACTCAAATTTCGTCTTATCACCATACTAGTCTTATCAATATGGAGAATATCATCTACAAATAGAATATAACAAGCTGTCTCATCTTAAATGTTTCCAGTCAGGACCCCCATAATAATGTAAAGAGCCTTAGTGTAATCCAATTGTAATAGAAAAGTTCTTAGTTAAATCCCCTTATATTTGAACACGAGTAATATTTTATATATGTTTTTGATAACTTTAATATAAATAGTGCAAGCTTTTTCTTTTCTGAAATTCTACAAAGTACTTTCTTTGAGACTTTATCATAAGTTTTTTTTTTTAAATCAATCATATAAAATGATGGTGAAATAGATAATGACGTTATTAGCAGTATTCAAGCAAGATGGATAAAATGAAGAAATGCTTCTGGTGTGTTGTGCGATAGAAAAATTTCATCCAGAATTAAGTGTAAATTTTATAAAACTATAGTAAGACCAGCGATGATATATGATGCTAAATGCTGGCTTGCAAAGAGAAAATATATAAATAAAATAAATATTGCAAAAATGAGGATGCGAAAATGGATGCGTGGATATACACGAAAGGATAAAATGAGAAATGAATATATCTGAAAGAAAGTTGGTGTTGCACCAATTGAGGATAAACTTAGAGAAAGTCGGCTTAAATGGTTTGGACATATAAATCATAAGCCGATTGAAGCTCTAGTTAGAAAAATTGAGTTTTTGGATCTTGGTCATGTACAAAGAGGAAGAGGGAGACCAAAAAAGACATGACAAGAAACTATAAGGAGTGATTTTAGTTACGTAGACTTAGATAAGAATTTAGCAATTAATAGAGCGCAATGGAAACAAAGGATTCATGTAGCCGACCCCACCTAGTGGGATTAAGGTTTGGTTGTTGTTGTTGTTGTAATGAAGACCAAATGCAAATCTTCTTTTTCTCTCTAAATATTTCAATTAAATTTCTCGATAAATGTAGAGAAAATTATCAATAATAATATAGAGTTAGACCAAATTTTGACCTATTAATAAGCTTACCAAACGAACTCAGAATGAGCCAAAATTTGAAGGCCTAAATCATCATAATGTAATCTAGCAATGCCTTCAATCGATTTCATTTTGATTTAATTTAGTATTTTTCATACTTAAAATACATTTATTATTTATTAAACTAAATTAATGCTGGAATCAAAATTAGGCTAAAACCAAATTGGTGTGGTGATAAGTATGATTTTATAGCCAATTTAATAAAATTTGATCAAATTTGAAGCTTGAATACACTAGTTTCTCCTTCCATCAACTGTTGAAAATCTAGGTTTCTACCATCGGAGAAAAAAGAACAACTTACCATCGAAAGAGTTGTGAAAAAAATAAGTCTCTACAGAAAGCCATCTAAGAGGAATTTTAGATACTTCTGCACAGCCAATTTTCAACTATTTGTAAGGTATGGAGGAAATGATGGTGAAAAATTAAACATTAATAAGCATGCGTTGGCTCCAAGAAATGTGGTTAAGACCTAATTGAGCTTTCTACTGGGTTATTTGACTCTAACCAAAACTCTATAAATAGGGTATTATTTTCCCATAAGAAAGAGGAAAAGAAGAAAGAAAGAAATGAAGAAAGATCGACAAATAGAAGGTTAGAAGTCATAGGATCTTCTTCGACTTTCAAGGAGAAGAAATTCTATGAGGAGAAAAGCTACGGATCTAATTAATCCAATCAAGTCACTCCAGAGTCATTAGTAGCTTCTTCTTCCATTATGGTGTAGTTGTTATGCTATGCTCCCAGTGATGTAGATCTCCATAGTAATCTAAGAAAACTAAAATTAAGCTGTAGTTGTTATGCTACCAAAAGTTTCAAAAAAACTAAATGAAATAGGAATTTTCATAAAAAAGAACTATATTCATTGAAGGAATCGATTAATCTCCATCATCTCTTTGCTGAAATCTTCTAAGAAAACTAAAAATTATATAATCGAAAATGGTTGTCTAAAGTGTTTGGTTGAAAATTTGCTTCCATAGAGTAGTTCAGAACTCCTTTTCATGAATCAAGACTATCTACGCAATCCTCAGAGCAGGGCTAAGGTCTCCATAGCATCAATTTTGTGAATCTAGCACTCTTCTTCATCGAAGGCAAATAATTTCATTTTTATCTCTCTATCAAAAAACTACTCATTGGAAGTGTTTGGCATCAGATGGAGACTACTGTTGTGATCCTCAAGATCATACAAAGCTAATCGAATCCTTTCCTCTATGAATTGTCCTCTAGATTGCCAATTGACGGAGTTAGAAATTAATAGATTTCCTTCAATTTAACTCTCTCTCTTCATGTCAATTAAGCCATAGAAAGTGGCAACAAAAATGGTCATCAATGTTAAAATTTTTGAATATAAAATTGTGTTCAATAGAGCAATTTAGAGCTTCTTTTAACGAGCCAAGACTATGCAATCCATAAAACAAGATGAAGCTATCCAATATTTTGATTACACAAATTGGCTAATGGTCATTGCCGAAATAAAATAATTTAATTTCTCTTTCTACGCAAAATTCTCTCAAGAGACTTCTAAAACGATTGGAGAACACTGTCAACCGCATGATTCTCATGGTCATACAAATCGCAATTTCACTCATCAGCTAATTTAAAACCAAAAGAAGCCTTAGACTCATTTTTTAGTTCACCTCTTTGCTTGAAAATGTTCCTAGGTTTATTTATTCTCTTAACGACCTGCTTCACTTTAGTTCTTCCTTTTGCGACGACAATCACCACTCATTCATTGGCTAAATTTTGAAAACCCATTGTTTCTAATAAAAAATAGGGTACACCATTAATTCAATCATAATTATTAAATATCAATGTTTGGTGCTGACTGGGCATCCATGTAAGCTATTTAGGATGACTGGGCATAAGTTGGCTGTAAAGTCATGTAGGATACACAATTTTTCTAGTTGAGATTTAATCTATAAGTAGTATGAAATACGAATTACAAACAATAAGTTGTGAGTGTCACATGACATTATTCTATACGTCATGCGAGTCAGAATAGTAAGTTATGCAAGTAATGAGTTACAACTTATTTGTCTTCATTCATTGTAAATTGCTTAAGTGGATGCCCATTTCTTATTAGAAATCATTACATTTTAAAATCTTGGCCCTTATTTCTGCTAAGCTTAACTTAAGTCAATTATGAGTTTTAACCTTATTTCATACCTGAATCACGAATAATACAATTGTTAAGATCCTGTAATCCAAATAAATGCATTAATCTGTTGTTTGATATCTATGAACAAGTTGTTAGTTAAAATGTCAATACATGCATTTCTAACTTTGGTATCAGGTTTGTGAATCTCATGGAAGGACACATTTGGATTGAGAGTGATGGAATAGGCAAAGGCTGCACCACCACTTTCGTTGTGAAGCTTGGCATGTGTGAGAACCCCATTGGGTATCAGCAGCAGATGCTGCCACCAAGTCGATTACGTCCCATCGAAGCAGATCCAACCGGTTCACGGCCTAAATTTAAGGACGAAACGGAGGTGGTACCGTGGAAGCTCCGGTATCAGAGAAGTGTATAGATTGAAGTTTGACCTAAAGAATCAAAATATTGTACAGTGAAATCCATGGTTGAGGGTAAGTGCAAGCTGTAAAAGAAGCAATTTTGCGTTGTTCAAAATGCCATTGCTTGAAGGAAATATCAAATTGATCTAAAGCTGATTGTGGGTTAGCTGAAAACTAGCTTATGATCACTATTGCTGCTGTGTGAAAGGGTGGTGATGAGCACTTGGCTTCTTTTAATCATGGTATTTTCAAGTTGTATATGAAGCTCTCTACTATTTGCTCTGCTCATAGGAGGAATTCTCTGCTGATTGCTTTGCCTTCTTTTTCAATTGTTTTGTCATTTTTGTTTCTTAAATTGTAACTTATAAAGAATTGAGGCATTTGATATATTAAAATATCACACATTTTATTTTGATTTTTTACACAGTAGATACACCAAAAATGCATAAAGGTTACATTAGGCTTATCATGATTGTGTTCAATGTAATACTTAGGTTCAAGGGTTGAATTTTTGATAGTGGGAAAAAATATTTTATTTTATAAATTTAATAAAAAAAAATTAATTTAATAGTAAGAATTGTATAAAATATGAAATTAAGTTAATTCTAATATTTGTATTTGTATTAAATGTGATATAAAATTTATTTTTATAATTGGAATTTATGTTGATCAAAAATAATGTTTAAAACAAATGAGCTTTTGGAGTTTGAGGGCTGGCAATTTAAACTGATTTGTTTTTTTTTTATTAAAGTCCAAAATCGGTTTGAATGATTTTGAATTAAGTTTTGAATTATATTTTAACTCGAGTTAAATTTTTAAGTTGATTTTGAGTCAAGGGTGAATTCAGTTAATTTGATAACATATTTAATAGATTTTTTTATTTTTTTTCTTAATAACTATACATATTTTTATATATAATAACTATATATTTGGTATGTCAGATTTAGAAATCAAAAAGTACAATTCTCATGAACCTCAATTTTTAATTACTATTTTTTTATAAAAATATTAATTTTGAGTTAAATTAGATTTTAAATTCACTCAAAATCAAGTTTTTTTGGAAATCAAACACCTTGAGTTTTTTTTTTAGTTTAAGTTAACTCAAAAACTTAGTCGAATTAACTCTTTGTTGCCAGCCCTAAGTTTTATACATCAGACGGTTCAAAATAAGTAGTATATTACATTATATGATTGGAATGAAATATTATTAAATGTAAAAAAATTAATTTTTAAATTTAATGGAAAAAAAATACTTTAAATTCTAATATTTATATTTGTATTAGATGTGAAATAAAAATAATTTTTATAGTTGAAATTTGTACTGGACAAAAAAATTACCTCAAAACAAATAAGTTTGAGCATATTTTTGAGAATATATTCTCTGATCTTTCCATAGATATAATTAATTTAAACTGAATTAACATATATTATGCTTCAAAGAAAATGAGCTTTGGCTGTGGAAAGGAGAAAAAGAAGCAATGAGAATATAAAGATAAAGAGATATTTTCATTAATATATCATTTTTGACATAAATTTTAAAGTAGAACAGGGCGTTCAGCCAAAGCTCCAGTTACGGCAAGAGCAATGAACTTTGGCTAGGGAGGCCATATAATCATCAGACCTACAATCAAGATTATTATTAGAAACACAGCAATATCGGACTTACTTTTGCTTGAAGATCGACTGAAGCCTATATTAGTAATAAAAACTAGCAAGAGTACCGAAGGTCAACAACGGGCGAGAAATAATACATCAAGATTCTCAACAATGCCTCGTAGCAATAATAATAGAAGACTAACAGGCGAACTCGTGAGGCTTCCAACCAGACGACGTTGAGGGTGGGGGGGAATTTCTATGAACATAAGGGGTACTGATCCCATGATGGAAGAGAAGATCCCAGTATCCTATTCGTAGTTTACGAGATATACACTTGATTTTGCTTTTCATGTTGTTTGTTTCACTTGTTTTTGATCGATTTCATACAAAACTGATTTGCATGAATTTCATATTTCAAATTGATTATATGAGAGTTGCATATCAATACATAATTTTTTAAAGAATCCTGATATATAGTCCCAATAACTAATTAATTTGAGGCTTTAATTCACTGGATTATTCAGTAGATTAAGTTCTAGTTTGTCGGTTATTGAGAATGCATAGCATTTTTTTTAATACATTCTGCAAAGTTGTACTTGGGATTGAAATTTGAATCATACAAGCTCACTCAATAAAATAAATATAAATAGAAAAGTTCTTCAAAGCATGCTCTCAAAGTTTTTTGTAATATTTTGTTTTGAATTATGATCATGAACATTGATCATTGTATGAATCCAGACATAAGCAGTAGTACTTTATTATGTATTGAACAAGCATGCTTAAACAACTTAATTTTTGAAACTAATGAAAACCAAAACTACACGAGAAGGTTGAAACAAAACCCAAGTTCTGAGGAGAGAATATGAACCTGGAACCATATGAAGTCTGGCATGCAGCAACAACATGAGTTTTTGCAGCATCCATGTCATTCTGCTGTTGATGATAGTAACTCGCACATCTTAAAACAGAAGAATAAGAAGAGGAACAAGAGCGTAGCGCTCAGGATTGACTACCAACCTGGGATTCATGATAGAGACCAGCGTACAGCAAAGCATAGAAGCGTTCATTTTCACTTGAGTGTGAGAAATTTGACACAAGCTGAATAATGCAAAGAGTTCTCATGTCAGGAGGACTGCAGGTAGTAGCACAATAATCACTTTCTTAAGGCACATAATAAGATTACCAGCAAGAAAAATGAATAACACAGCATCATTTGTTTCAACATCATGCTGCATTTCATCTTTCTAATGCCTATCATTAGTAGGTTATCATGGCATGCCCCTGAATAATTAGACGAGACCTTGAAGCTTAAACAAAAGAAAAAAAAAAAGAAAAGAAAATTTGCAAAGTTAGCCAAGTCTAGGGCCAGATACGTTGCAGGGCTCTCACCATCTTCCGTTCACAGGGTCAACAGACAAATTATAAATAGGGATGGAAGTAAACCAGTGGGTTACTCATAGCTTGGCTCCATAAGAGCTTACCTTTGTTCACTAAATTTCTTAAGAAACAAGACTTAATTCTTGTTAAATATCTGGTTACCAACTGACCTAAAAGATTAAGCCTGATAATTTTATATTCTAACACACTCCCTCACGTGCACATTTATTTGTTTTGCAGCGTGGAGTTCAGCATAAGTTTTTCTTAAAACCTTATGTTATAAATAATTGTGAGACACCAGGATTCGAACTTGAGACTTTTGACTCTAATACCATATTAAATCTTCGGTTACCAACTAATCTAAAAGCTTAAGCTTATAGGTCATATCCCAAAAATAATTTTATATTCTAATAATACTTATTTAGTTATTCAATTATGATATAAGGAAGAAAAAGGAGTACAAGACCGCTGGACATAACCATTATTTGGTAGATAAAGCTGCAAATAGAGGCCAAAAGAACTTGAACAAACATGTCAACTCGTTTAATATGTTCGAGAACAAACTCATTTAAGACTCAATAATATCCTAAAATAATACACACATCCATAACTTGATTTTGTTTAACAAGCGTATAAAGTATTACTTGCTAGTATACAATAAGATTCAATTAATTTTTTTAGAAAAAATAATAATCAAGATACTGAATTGTAAATAAATTGAGTATGAGTGTTATTGTTTTCGTAAATTATTATTTGATACGGGGTTAGAATAAATATTTGGCTATAATAACTAGATTAATTCAATAGATCATGGGTGACCTGTAAAACATTACAGCCTTGTTTTTACAAAACATTTATTACCATTATCTCGAATAAATAAAACAGGATAAGGCACACAACTATATGAGTCCTCTAAAGAGTTTAAATGTTCTAATACAATTTTTATATACAAGAGTGATAATGATAAAATATAATAGCCAAAACTTGCTATTGACATGTCATCTTACACATTCTCTTGGGATGTTTGTGGTGTACCTAAGAATAATAGAGTGAGTCCAACCAACCCAGTAAAGAAATGGAATTCAACATGCAAACATACAACAGTATACGATACAACTATTTACCAGCAAGAAATAAAATAGTTGTCATGCTCGTATTATGTAAATCACACACAACATTTGTATAGCAAAATAATATTTTAAATTATTAATTTTACATTTTTTAGGGCCCCTCAAGTTTTTTTTTTTTCAAATCAATACCTATCCTCCCATATCATCAAGAATTTATTCCTCCTAGGAGCAATAGAGAAACCCCAATGTCAATGATATGTCGCTCCTCTCCTTGGGGCAGTGGAGAAACCCCAATGTTAACGATACAATACCCGTATGATAGCGATGAGGGATCTATTCCTTTGGTGAATGGAGGAACCCCAATCATGAATCATCCATATACCACATACAGCTCGTCCTTGGATAGACAATACCTTTAAGGAACACACCTCTTATTATCCATTTTTAAAATCTATTTGCATATGAGCTTTACAAAAATTCCAACATGACAAACAAAATTCCTCATGATAAAGTCCTCATAGGCATATAAATAAATCAACATGTACAGTAATGTTCAACTCATATATAATAAATGTACATCAAAAGGTCACTAATGTAGAAGTTTCTTGTACCATATTCATAAATATCATAAACATTCATGAATAATCCTTGATAAGGTATGAAATTAATCAATTAGTGCATTTTATTGATAACCATTAACCAACACAAAGTTGTAAGGATTAAGTTGTCCTTGTTGTTGAGGTGGTGGTGGTGGTGGTTGTGTGTGTCTTTTTTTTTCTTTTTTTGATTGATGCTTATTTGTAATGATAGAACTATCAAAATCAAATATAATTGTTAAACTACATAAATCTGATTAACCCATGATGATGGCTCAAGCTCATTGTATAAACAAGCTTGAACAAAAGTTATAAAGCTAGGTCTTAAGTCCAAGTTCAGCTCAAGTTCAAAACCAAAAAGAACACTTAATCACAAACTAACTGGGGTCAACTACTGAGAAATGACAAATTTTACATTCTTTTTTAACCTATTACAACTCTCTTCCTTTGTTCAAACTTGGAACTAGCTATGCAAAAATAAACTATAAAGCTTGGCACAAGCTAGGCTCAATAAGATTGAGCAAGGTAATAATCAGCTCATCTTGGCTCGTTTACGGCCTTAACTTAGTTAACCATTAACCTTTTAGGGCAAATGACATATTTACAACCCCTTTGATTGAAATCAAACTTCCTTGAGTTCCAAGATGGAGCTTTTGATGCCGGTGCTAGATTCATCTAAAGAAGCAATGCATGCAGACCAATAACTTACATTTCCTGATTCTACATCATCTTATTTTCTTTCACCATCTTCAAAAATCTAGATCACCACATAATTAACTTTTTCTGAACATTTGCCTAAATGTAAATGATTTCAGCTCAAAGACGAAGGATTCCACTTCTTCATGGCATTATTTCAAAGGATCGAGTAAAAAAGGAGCAATGAATCTATGTTTATGCACGTCTTCCATTGAAGTTGTAAACAATTTATTGGTCCTCACTTAAGTTTTAATGCCACAGAGTATTAGACAGACAAAAACATAAGATTTTGAGCAATTATTCATTTTTGAGGGAAAAATTAATAATTACTTCTTTTGTTAGTTATAATCTTATAAAGAATCTTTAGTAAGGTACTTAACCTTCCTAGGTACCATGTCTATATACAAAAGTACCTTGCTCTTGAAAAAAGGTATAACATGCCATATTGAGTACTAACCTTCTCTGGCTCCCCACCATCTTTAAACATTTGATAAGCTTCACGCATGACTGGCCTAGGATCTTGGCCAACCTAAGAATTAGTTACGAATCATGCAAGATGTTATTTGCAAATTAATAAGTAATTTATTCATGCAAATGCAAGTTCATAGAATAAGGTGGGTATCCTCCCAAAGGTTTTGATCATCAACAATATGTTTATAAGTATAGCACTAAAAGAAGCATCAAAATTTATAAACTGCAGAACAAAGTGTGCGTTGTTGGCTCAATCTAATAACTTCAGTACTTCACCTGTTTCAGACAATTAAACATAATAAAAATGTTGACTAGTAACATTAAACTCAATGTTGAATGTGGACAATAAAAGGCCACAATTAATCTCCTAATAAATATGCAATTAGGTCTCAATCCTGATAGAGGATGTGCCAAAGTTGATATGAAGGAAAGATTTTGTTACAATAAGGTGATGAAGAAAGCTGGCGCATTCACTGTTTTCATCTTAATGAGGTGAAAGAGATTTCAGCGTAAGAATTGAGAAAATTTTTCCGACATTTTCTTCACATGAAATATAGGAAGCAATTCAATGATGAAAAAGAAGAACAAAGCATACAAGATTTATGCCCTTGGGCGAAATTTTCCTATTACGACCACATTGAGTATTACAAGTATTTCATGGAATAGTTGACAATGAAGGTTCCAACCCAGTTTCTAATATTCAACAAGTAAAAGCTAAACTATAAAACTGCCACCCACAAATGATTAAAACAGAATACAAGTTCAGAAAAGTTACATTTCTAAATAATAGTTGTCTTTTGAAACTTTCAATTTTAAGCAATTGTTTCCTCCAGACTAACAAAATTTCTGAGGGTTTTTTTCAGTCTAGAAATGATTTATATTAGGGTAAATTACTAATACACCCCTATAGTTAACTATAATTATACATTGGTCCATGGGTTATAAAAAATTGCTGATATGTCTCTACAATTAATGTAATATTATTTTGAGGTTCTTCCACTATTATCTTGTCAAGAAAGAGAGAGAGCAAGGGAGGGAGGAGAGGGAGAGGGGAGCGCCGACCTCTATTTATCTATTTTTATCTTTCATGTAATTAAATTTACTTCTAAAGGCCTTGAATATTATAATATTTGAATAAAGAAACATTATTGGGTTTGGGCACCCAAACATTCGGGCGCGCCCAACCCCTGCCAGCCACATACACTGTGTGCCCCGCCTTGTGCATGAGTCCACGGTTAGGCACCTGAACATTTTGACGCTCAAACCCAATAATCTCTCTTAAATAAGAGGGATCTATCAAAAAGTTTTTAAAAATCATTGATCAAAGTAATATTATGGGTTGATTATAAGGACCTATTAGTAATTTACCTTTTATATCATTTTTCTACACCTACCACTAGATGGAGTAACTCATTGACTAATGTCCTCCTTATTAATCGTGGAGGCCGAATAAGACTGCTTATAACCCCAACAATTCTGTAGTGATGGCCTTTTCCACCTTCCAACAGTGCAAGAGAGGAACCTATACAGCTTTATGCATCAGCTCCAGCTTTACCTTGAAAACTCTTATGCAAAATTTAACCTTTCAAATAGCCTAGCTTTCTTTTCCTTCTAAAAATGGAAGGAAAAAATGCAATTAAACAGAATCTGCATACAGCTCACTCCTACAAGCAACATTCAAGCCAAAAGCACAGTTTGTGGAACTCTGAAAGCACAGGCAGAACCACAGCAGGAGGATTACCTCTAAGAAACGCCTCCTTGCTTCACCAACTCCATAAACCTGAGCTTCACAGAGAAAGCACCAAATTGACTCTTCTGTATCATTTGGGTTCTCTGCCACATCCAACCTAAATTGCT
The DNA here is from genome assembly GCA_019297695.1 of Apostasia ramifera. Lineage (NCBI taxonomy): Eukaryota > Viridiplantae > Streptophyta > Magnoliopsida > Asparagales > Orchidaceae > Apostasia > Apostasia ramifera. Next base: position 101,020 of record JAEMOT010000087.1, on the reverse strand, counting down.
CGGCCCCTTCTTCGAACCTCAAAAAAAACCACAAAGTGATTCACGTGCCTAAACCTTCTCCAACCATCCAACATCAAGCAAAGATTGAATGAAATACCTATTCAAATAGTACAAAGACAAACCCCTCTGCCAAAGATCTGTATGTAATAAGAAGCCATAGAAAAAGCAGCGAATTAAGCCGACGAATTAGCAAAAACTACTTCGCATTCCAGCAGAAACCAACTTACATGCCTTTTGTCGACGGTCGAGCTCGATTGCACGGTCAAACTCGACCAAAGAACCGCTTAAATCTCCCTACGAAACATTCACTCCAGCATTACCCATGGGATCGGAGATCATAGGGGGTAGAGGATGCGGCGGATACCTTCCGGAAGAGCTCCATCCCACGGCGGATAGACATGACTGCATCGCGTGCGCGGCCGCCGGCTCCGCCAGTAACTGCATCCCAGCTGGCGGAGGCCGATGATAGGAAGAGGCGCCGCGGAACCGGTGGCCGTCTGACCAGTGATATCGACGGACGGAGGCCGAAAAGCAGGGTCTTGGGGGCTGCGGCGAGCGTTCCGTCTCCATAGTTTGATAAGGAAGGGCTCGCCGGAGTAGATTGCAGGAGTGACAGGGGAGGAGGCATGAGCAATTGGAGGAATAGCTTGGCCTTTTCTTTATTTATTTTGTTGGGCTTTTGAAATTATTAAATAATTGGGGGATTTACGTATTGTTAGCTTTTTTATTTATTTCATTTTTGAAATTAAATATTTATATTTATCATTTTATATTTTAAATATATAATTATAAATATCACTCTCTTCATTAAAATTTAAAAATTTAATCATTCACATTATTAAAAAAATAAAAATCTAGGTGATACTTATAATTATATATTTAAAATATAAAATAATAAAATATTTAATCATTCACATTATTAAAAAAATAAAAATCTAGGTGGTGCTTATAATTATATATTTAAAATATAAAATAATAAAATGTATAACTTTAAAGATAAAATAAAAAAAGTTAAATTTTAGAGTACCATATATAAGCTCTCCTAAATAATATTGAATAATATAAATTTCTTCTTTGTTCCTCAGATTTACATTCTATTTTATTTTGATATACAATTTTTCAATGATATTTTAATTTCAAATAAATTGATTATTTAATCCTAATAATTATAAAGATAAAACAAAGGTAGTTCATCAGTGATTCAATATACCGATAGTCATTAGTATCACATTTGATCATAGAGGTGGTAATATATGATTTAACTCGTGAACTCAACCCATAAATTTCAGATATGGGTCATGAATTTTGACTCGTTTATTAAAAGAATCGGGTTCGGGTTTGGCAAATTGGGTCGGGTAGAGTTCAGATTGAGTATTTATCAAAAAATACTCTATAAACGGGTTGGGTCGACTCGCCAACCAGATTCATTTATTAATCGGGTCGGATTCAGATCATAAATTTTGACCCATTTAATAAATGCATTGGGTTCATGCTGAGGCTATTCGGGACAGGTCGGATTCGAGTTCAACCCGAACCCGACCCGTTGAATCATTTTGCCACCGCTATTTGACCATAACATTAATTCAAAGAATACAACATTTGTACAAGCAGCAGTTGTGAAAAGAGATCAATTTCAAGTTAAATTTGATTTGAACGTGTCAAAATTTTATTCAAATTATAAATGTTTTGCTAATTTTAATAAATATTATACTTATATTATAATTAAAATATAATGTGCTAAATTTATTAACATATAATATATATGTGATTTATATTTTAATCTTTAATATAATCATCATCATAATATATATTGAAACCATTTAAATAAATAAATGAGTTAAATTGATTCTAGCACTGAGTCAAAAAAAAAAAAATTTATAAAGAATTTGGAGTTTATAATAAAATAGTCTGCCCAAAAAATACTTCAATAGTAGTATCCTTCTAACTTATTGGAAGGAAAACTTACCTGAATATTAGAGAACTTAAATTTAAATCACAGTGTTATAATTTTTAAATATAATAAAAAAAATTATAATGTTCAGAAGTACATAAAAAAATTCATTTAAAAAATCAAAGCATGAAATTCCTATTTATAAATTAAAGAAAATACTCGTACAAATTAAAAAATATGCATACAAAATAATAATATTTATATGTGCGGCAAAACTCATGAGCTATGGACTTGAGCATACAACGGCCAAGATTTTAAAATGTGATATTCGTTTTTACGATAAAATGAAAGTAATCGTTTTAATAGTCTCGATAATTTCGATAGTTTTTTTATAAATTATTTAAATTTTATAAATTTAAAATTAAATTTATGAATTATAATTATTAAAAATTATTTTTAAAATGATTAAAAAAATATATTATATTTAAAATATATAAATATTATAAAATATTATAAAATACATTAATTAAAATTATAAAAATTTATTTATAGAGTGTTTAGTTTGATATTATCTTAATATTATGTCATGTAATTTATGTAATTTTTTTATGATATAATTTAAATTTAAAAATTAAATTTAATAATTATTTTTAAATAATATAATATAATAAAAAAATAAAATATTAAATTAAATTTTTTAAAAAATATTTTTGGATTCAAATTTTGATAATTTGGAGAGATTTCAGATAAAATCGCTTGAAATTTTTTTTTAGTGAGAAGTTATTGGGTTCGGACTGCGCACCGTCCGGAATCCAATCAGAGGGCGCCAAGTGTGCCATACAGCTGGGTCCGAACATACATGACGCTCTCTAATTGGGCGTCCGAACGGTATGTCATTCACACCCAATAATTTTTCCCTTTCAGCCAACCTCGTTAAATTTTTTGATCAATTTAGCAAAACTGGATCTGAAATTAGCGAAAATCGGCCGGCATGGTTTTAAAAACTTCCAAACGACCGACCCGATAATTTTTTTTTTTTTTTTTTGGAAAACCGATAATTTTTTTAGCGGACAGGGAAGCGGACAGCCCAGCAATGAAAGGACACGTGGTCGTCTCTGGTTGCTACACGGTACGCCCTCCTGCGAACGCAATAATGCAAGCGGCCACATTCTCTCTGGTCTCCACTTCTGCTGCTTACGCTGCCCCGCACACCCATTCCTCGCCTATCTTGTACCGCAGTAAATAAAGTATTCGATTTTATATAATATTTACATTTTGAGTATTTTTAATAATAAAAAATAGCTATGACAGTGAGTAGCCTCACAATTTCTTTATTAGATAATTTACATATAAAACACTAAATTCATAAAAAATTACATATTTCACCATCTATTAGTAAATATTATTAAAATCACATTTTATTTTTTAGATATTATGAGTTTTACATTTCTATTATGCTCCAGTCAGAATTTCTGTTTGAAATAGAATATTCTGTTTCCAACTTTCATCTTATTTACAGAAATTATCATCAAATCAATTTTATTGCTCAAAAGCCCTAAAAAGTGGATGAAAAACAGTACATCAAAAGTCCTAAATCTATTCGGAGAAGGCGACACACAGCGGCATTGATTTGGGTGAGTTTCTTCTTCTCCTTCTTCTACTTCTCCTGCATCTTCTTCTTCTTCAGAGAAGGCAACACACAGCGGCATTGATTTGGGTGAGTTTCTTCTTTTTCTTCTTCTACTTCTCCTGCTTCCATTCCTTCTCCTCTTTCTTCTTCTTCTTCTTTATCCCTAAAAGCTGTAAATCTATTCGGAGAAGGCGACACACAGCGGTACTTCTCCTGCATCTTCTTCTTCTACTTTCTACATTTTCTTCTGTTATGTCTGTTACTTAAGATTAACTCGCGTTTAACCTTTAGATATCACTTGTACCTTGTTCTCTAATTAAGGCTTCACTTTGATGGCAATAAAATTGATTTGATGGCAATTTTAGGGCTTTTGAGCAATAAAATTAATTTAATGGTAATTTCTGTAAATAAGATAAAAGTTAGAAACAGAATATTTCATTTTAAATAAATATTTTGACTGAAGCACAACAGAAATATAAAACCCATAATATCTAAAAAATAAAGTGTGATTTTAGTAATATTTACTAAAAGATTGTGAAATGCGTAATTTTTGATGAATTCAGTGTTCTGTATGTAAATCCCTCTTCTTTGTTTTTCTAAGCTTGAGAGAGCTTTCTGCACAGAACATATAACTTTGATAAAAACTTATTTTTTCAATTAAATTATAATAATTATTGAAAGTCTTAAAAGATAAATATCTAAATAATATTACATAATATCAAAATAATATTGAATCAAACGCTCCCTTAAAAAATTTATAGTCGTTAAAAGGTAATTATAATTCATACGCATGAACCATTCCTTAATTTCACATTTTAACAAAATAATAGCATGCAATATTTATATTACTTTTATGGGAAATCATGAATAATACATGTGAGTAGTTGGCATTAAAAGGATATTTGATTCAATATTATCTTGATGTTATTTCTCAATATATTTATGTTACTTTTAATTTTAAATTTTTTAAAAAATTATTTAATGATATTATTAAATTAAATAATTATTATTGTTTAAATAATACGACATAATATCAAAAAATTATTGAACCAAATGCCTCTAAGATAAATCTTATTAAATATTTTACTCTCTAAGCTTCTAATAAAATCCTCAATCAGAAATATTAAATGCTAATTAATTAAATTAAAAATTTATTATATAAATATATATTATAATAATTATTATTATATATTTAAAATTATTTATATTTTGAATATATTTTTTTTTATTTCACTTGAAGGTATGTTCTAAATTTTATAATATTATGACATTATAGTAATTAAATACTAGTTCAATCCCATTCAATTTTAAAGTCTCGAATCATTTATTTTACTACATTAACACGTGTAAAAAAATTGTAAAATACATTAAAAAATAAATTTTAAAAATATAATATAGGTATTTTATATGAAATAATTTAATGTACTGTTAAAATAGTATTCAAATCGCACATCCTACCAGTTCTGCGGTCCCTTTTTTGCTTCCATTAACTCCTTAAGCTGCTCCGGCGGAGCATCAGAAGTCACCTAAGTTCCACAGAGCCAGCATCCCTAGCAAGCTCTGGTTCTTCCTCTCAGAACGAAGAACTTGGAGACATACCTGAGAGAGAGAGAGAGGGAGAGAGAGATGACGGGGTTGAGCGTCCTCTTGGAGCCCCAGAAAAGTTTCTTCCTGAAATACCCCCATGTCATCAGCAAAACATCCCTTCCCAGAATACCCCCGGCCACCACGCCGCAGCCGGCACCGCCGGCGGCGGTGACTTCTCATGATCCCTCTACGACGAGCCCTTTTCTGGAAAACTGCTTCCTCTGTCGCAAGCGCCTGCTGGAGGGCACCGACATCTATATTTACCGGTGAAACACCTCTCTGCTCCCTTCTTCCCGCGGTTCTCCGGCGACTTCCCCTTCTCCCGCCGACGGGGGCATTTCTGTAACTCTTCTGTGCCATTTTCATTCTCTCTCTTAACTAAAACTCTTCTCTCTCTTCGCGGGGCAGGGGAGACCGAGCTTTCTGCAGCGAGGACTGCCGCTTCAGCCAGATATGCTTGGACGAGGAAAGTAACCGGGACAACGGATCCGCGGCCGCCGCCGACATGGGGCCGAAGGAGGTTCGGGGGCGGCGCCGCGGCGGTGGCGCTCTTGCCGGCGGCTTAGCTTGATCGTGCTCTCTCTGCCAAAACCAAAAAAAAAAAACGAGCTTTTTTTTCCTCTAGCCTTCCAAATTCCAGCTGCACTGCTGCGCGCAGTGGGAAACAGTATTTGATGTGAGAGTCCCTATAACTTTTATAATTTCTTTTTGGTACTTTGCTGAAATTTTGCAAAAAAATCCCTCCTTTTCTAATTTTCACGTTCTTTATAATTATGTTGAAACTTGCTGTTTGTTTACTCAGAGGTGGTACAAATATGCAAAATTCAAAATTTTCTCTCTAAAATTATTCAATGTTCAAAACAACTTAAAATTGGTTTAAAATCTTTTAATCGAATCACAAGTTAAAGTACTTGGCTCAAACTTAATTTAAAGCTCGCCTGATTTGCTCAAAAATATGATTATAGTTGGCTTGAAATTATATATATATATATATATATATATAATTCAAATAAAATTTATTTTAATATAAGTTAATATGATAGTTAGTGAATAATATAATATAATTAAAGTTTATGAGAGACTAAGGGCCTGAAACGGCAGCGGATTCAGATTCAGAATAAATAAAATCGGATTCAAAGTTTGTTGCAGTTGATAAATAAATCAATTTTAAATTTAAATTTTGTTTGGATGAAAAGTGGTTTGAAACTAATTTTGAATTTAATTTAATTTATTTTTATTTGGATGAATATTAATTTAGAAACTACTTCATCTCGTAATAAAATCTCAAAAATAATAAAAATAAATAAAAAATATTTATTCAAAATTTTATAATTTATTTGAATATTATTAATTTAAAATTTTTACAAGAATATATATTAAAATTTGAGATATTTAAGGTATGTGGTTATGAGTTGATTTGTTATTATTTGTTAAATTTTAAATTTAATTATTCTTTAATTTTAGTCTTAAGAAAAATATCAAATTTATCTCCAGCTATGTTTTTCTAAAAATCTGAGAAAAAAGAAGAAGCGATCACGAGTCTGAAATCACTTTTTCGATGGTTTCGATTTCGTGGCCTTGAAGCCGTTTCATGCTTTTAAAATAGATTCAGATTTATGGGATGAATCAGAATTATTTGGCTAATTAATTTTATTAAATCGTTTTCGTCCCGTTTGAAACCGCTTGAAGCGGTCAACCAAACAGGCCCTAAGTTTTCGTTTGGTTTGAATTTTTTTTTAGATAAGAGAAAAAAATATTTTATATTTTAAATTTAATGAAGGAGAAATTTATTTTAAATATTAAAAAGTATGTAAAATGTGAAATATTTTTAATTTTAATATTCTTATTTATGTTGGATGTGAAATAAAGTTAATTTTTATAGTTAAAATTTATGTTAAATAAAAATTTACTTCGAATTAAACGAAGTCTAAAAGTAAAAATCAAATTTCATTGAATGCAAAATATATTCATATATTTTGGCATAATGAAAAGGGTTTGGAATTGAGAATGGTTTGAGTTGAATCAGTTCGATTCTAATTTTGAATTAAATTTTAGCTGAGCCGAGCTATTTTTTTTTCTTGTGTTGACTTCTAATATGGCTGTTAATTTTGTTCGAAAATTAAAAATCGCTTAAACTTTGAATCAGATTTTGGATTGAATCGAGCTCTTCTCGATCCATGCAAGCCAACTAATGAGACGTTTTTATGACTTGATATTTTATTAATCTAATTTTGAGCCAGCATAAGATCAGATCAAGATGACTTAAAATCGAATTAATTAAAAAAATAAATAATATTATTTACATATATTTATATATGTAACTAGATTTAGTATATTAATTTATTATAATAGTTTAATGAAACGTTTTATTAAAAGTTTCTTAAAAAATTTTATTTAAATCATAATGTTAAGAAAATTAAACAAATGATCATAATTTAAATTTATTGAACGACCAAATGCATTTGTATATAAGATTTAGTTAAAAAATTTAAAATTAATCGAATGTTAGATCGACTTAACTAGCTCAAATCGAGCTTGAATCAATGACAATAGTTCGGATTGAGATCAAATCAAGCTTTTTTTATGCATTCTTTGGATCGACTCGAGATTGAATTGAAAATTTTTAATTCAATTTTGAGTTAAAATCAAATCGCTCGAAATTGAATTATTAATACCTTTAACCTTGATTCACTTAAAATCAATCTGGTATCAGCCTACTAAAAATAGACTTTTTTTTTTTGATAAATACTAAAAATAGACTTGTTCACTGAGAAATGTTTGTTTGTTTGGATTATGTAGAGCTTAATAAAAAAAAATTGTGATGAACATGAAAAAAGTTTGGGCAATTACATCCAGGTCTCTGAGTTTAACGCTTAATAACGAATAGATTCACGTTTTTCAAATTATAATATAGGGTCCCTTAGTTTTAATAAATTATCAAATGATTTTTTTTAATTTATTTTTTATTATTTTTTTTTAAAAAATTACCATTTTACTTCCTGCAGCCTCTTTCTTTCCTCCCGATCCCCACGCACGCGTGAGGCCGCGTAGTTGCTGGCAGGTCCGGCGCACACGCCACCAGCAGGCGTGTGCGTGGGATTGGGAGGAGAGAGAGGGGCAAGGGATAAAATGATAATTTTAAAAAGAATTTAATAATAAAAAAAGACACATCTGATAATTTATTAAAACTCAGAAATCCCGATGTTATAATTTTAAAAACGTGAACATATACGTTATTAAGCGTTAAACTCAGGAACCTAGGTGTAATTGCCCAAATATTAGATAGTGTGTAAAATATGAAATACTTTCAATTCTAATATTCGTATTTGTGTTGGATGTGAAATAAAGTTGATTTTTATGGTTGAAATTTGTGTTGGGCAAAAAAATTACCTCGAACCAAACGAGGTTTAAGAATAATTATAAAAAGATTCTACTAAAATATATTTTTTTATTCAAAAGCTACACGAAAATACAGGGACCAATCTGCAAACTTTTGCTAGGGTTATGCTTCATTGGCTCACTGCAACATTTTCAGCATAAAAAAATTTCATCTTGGTCATCGTGTTTTTAGCTGCTCGAAGAGCCAGCGGCTTTACCTACGTGATTTCAAGCAACGATGCCAACTCATATATAATACGGTGGCTTTCAAGTAATTTAGATGTCAGGTTGATTTATTATTATCTTAGTATTATGTCATGTAATTTAAATATCATCTTTTAATTAATAATTATAAATATCATTAAATAAAATAATTATTTTCTCTATATAATATAACATAACATCAAAATAATATTAAATCAAATATCTCTTAAATTAAATACGTGAAAAATGAGACAATTTAAATAACAAAACTCGAAATATGATGGAGAATGGATTGAAGGGATGCCACTGTGCCACTTAAACGGCTCGATAATATTTTTGTTAAACAAATATATAGTAATGCTAAATGCTATAAAATTTTTTAAGACAAATAATTTGATTAATGATAAAAATTATCTTGGATGCTAACTATAAATATGATGTATAAAATAAACATAATTTTATATATTTGATTTATAAGAGATTTTTAAAGTAGGAATAATTTGATATGGGTCTATAAATTTGATTAAAATTATATTCAAACAAAATTATATTTAATTTTTTTTTTTCATGTTATTTGCTCGTTCAATTTGTTCATAAGATTACTTTTAATTGACATGAGAAAAAAAAGATAATTTTAATACATTATCTTTATTTTAATGTTTATAAAAATTTTGAAATAAAATTAATTATATATATAGCATGTGAAATTGATTTAATTTTAAAATTTAAGATAAGTTATAATCAATTATGTGATATTATGACATAATATTATGTAAATTTATATTTTTAAATTTTTAATATTGAATTCTTGGGATTAATTTAATATGATATTTATAAATATTTTTAGGATTAATTTAATGGTCAAAAAATACTTGAAAGTAACCTTTTAATTGGGACATATATCTTTTAATTTAAATACACCTTTTCACTAAAATAATATTTTAAAATGAGATAATTCTAATTATGAAATAAAATTTAATTAGTAAAATAAATTTCTGGCTTGCTAAGTCATGCCCAAAATAACGATCAAAGACCATTAAATATTCATGAAGCCCATTATGGTCCACTAGAAAGGTCCATCGGCTTAAATCTTATACCAAGTTAATAAATCTATAGAAAAATATTTATAACTTTACTTTTATTCTCATTGTGGGGATATCACATATCTAATATATTGCAAACTATATAACAATCCTCTACTAGTTTGCAATATAAATAACTTTATTTATAAATCTGCCAAATAAGTATTATGCATATAAAAGGTGTCTCTTGATTTAAACTTTCTATTAGTGGATATATCTTAAACTTCTAATAAAATTTAGGTGTCCTAAGATTAAATCATAATTTTTCAATTTTATAAGTAAAAATATGCCACACATATCACTTATCATTCTTGTCCAAAGATTTATAACAGCTTTAGCACGTTTATGGTCATGTGCTAATCCTATTTTAATGAATATTATAAGAGAAACACATACTCTTAGTGAAGTGGCACCACTTTTATATTCATAAAAGTAGAGTTCTATTAATATCCATATTACTTTAGATTTTATAATAATTCTATTAAGAGCTTTAGCTCATCCTCTTTTACGTAACAATCATGCACAATTTTTAATTTATAGGAATTTAGAGCAGTTCAGTCACATAATAGCTACTTGTTGTTACCCTTTAAACTTTAAAATTAATTTTTTATTAATTCAAAGTTGGGTTACGATTACTGTTGTCAAAATTATTTATTTTAATCATATTTCGAAAGCTGAACCCTTTACCAAGTCACGTGATAAAGTTCAAGTTAAAAGATCAGCGAGATTATTTTCAGACTTAACATATATAATGATAATTACATATTTAATTAATATTCTGGCATATACATATCTTAAGCTTATATGTGTGGATTTTTTATTATATATATTATTATAATCTCTTGATAGTGCAGCTTTATTGTCACGTAACAAAGAAACAGCTGGCATCAATTGTGGCGACAACTTTATATCTAATAAAAAGTTTCTTAGTCATTCTACTTTTTTAATTGTTGTACTTAATGCGATAAATTTAAATTTTATTATTGAGTGGGATATACAAGTCTATTTTCTAGAGGCCCAACTAATAGCTCCACCTCCAAGAGTAAAAATACATCCACTCATTAATTTATTTTCATTAGCATTCATTATCTAGCTAGCATCTGAATATCCTTAAAAAACTGCAGGATAATTATTATAATGTAATTTAAAACTCATGATTTTCTTAAGATAACCAAGTACTCTACTAATTGCTTTTCAATGATCTATACTTGCTTTGCTAGTAAATCTTGCTAACGTACATAGTGCGAATGTTATATTAGGTCTTGTACAATGCATAGCATAAATTAAACTTCCCATAGCACTTGCGTATTTTAACTATGCAACGACTTTTCATAATGAGATTGATTCACAGTGAAGCCATTATCGTGCTTATTAATTTTTATACCCAAAATAATATCTACTTCACACAAATCTTTCATTTTAAAATTAGAAGTTAGATACAATTTTGTTTTCCTTATTCCTAACATGTTCGTACTAATGATTAATATATCATCTATATACAAATATATAATTACTCTGTAATTATTAGTAAATTTTGATACACATTTATCAGCATTATTATGACACAACTTAATATCCATATTACTCTAGATTTTATTAGAATTGGAACTCCATTGCAACATTCATGTCAGATGGCGCAGTAATGATTGTTGCGGGAACAAAAGAGATTTCTAGTGAATTCATACTCATAAAATTTACTTTAAGATTATAAGCAAATAAAGAAAAGTGAAAAATTTTGAGGTCTTATAGCTCAATTTAACAACAGATCAGAATATCAGATTAACTTGTAATATCAACTTGTCACCTTACAATATTATCATGTTTCATACTATGCATATATATTAATATGTATAAATCTTATAATGATGAAGGACTAGAATTCACAGATATATGTCACTAGTGTGACATCAAAAGTAGCAGATACGTCACTAGCGTGACATCAGATTTAACAGATACGTCATCAATGTGACAACAGATTTATCAGATATGTCACCAGTGTGACACAGAATAACAGGATGCAGGTCCCCCACACGACGCCACACGTTCAGAAGGTAATTCATCAACCACCGGGATCCCAGCGCATCATATCATCATATATCTCAGGATACATGAGTCAAATGTAACCCAGTATAGTATCTCGGCATAAAGCCTAACAGAATATCAGAATAAAGCCAAGCAAAATATGCAGAATATAGCTCACAGAATATAATTGATATCATTTTGTAAATTAGTTATTTTAATTTAATAATCACGATATCCAAAGTTTAGTGAAAATTGCTTATCTGAATTAGAGGCTGTAATAGTTTGCTGGTGGATGACGTGTTTCCTGATTAAGTTCAGTGTGAATAATCACTATTGGGCTTAAAAGTTAAAAATATTGACTTAAGTTATATAGGCTAAATAGGTCAGATAAGTCAAGTGGATTAAAATTGGTCAAACCAGTTCAAATGGGTCAGACCAGGTTAACTTGGGTCAAACTGAGTTAGTTCAGGTTAATGGGTCAAATGAGTTGGTCAACTAGGTTGACTCAGGTCAAACGGGCTGAATTGGGTCAAGCAGCCTGAATTGGGTCAAATAGGTTGACTCAGGTCAAATGAGTTGACTCAGATGTAACGGGTTAACTCAGATGTAACGGGTCGACTCAGATGTAATGGGTCGACATGGGTTATCTTGGGTCAAACGAGTTAACTCAAGGTTTAATGGGTCGACACAGATTTATCGAGTTTGATACGGGTTAACTGGGTCAACATATGTTTAAACAGGTTAATCACTAATTCAATTGAGTTAATAAAAAAAATCATCGAATGCAATTTAAACTTAATAATACCAGAATCCTTAGCTAGCAGAATCTCGCCGCTGGAGGAGAGGCGCATCAAGATGAGCTAATGATGCAGTGGTTGTGGATTCTATCTGAGGGCTCTGGGACCTATTTACAAGAAGATGTGAACTTATTAGGGCGGGACCGTTGGTGGGTGGTAGTTGGTGGTTGGAGAGGTAAATTTAATAGGGCAGGACCGTTGGTGGGTGGAAAGGTGGGAGAAAGGCAGAGGAGGTAATAGATATATATATTATTAAAACTGATTGCAGGGAATGTTTATTTAATATAACAATTATTTTGAATATTAACAGGTATTTCTTAAGCGGATTATTACATCTTTCCCTACTTGAGAAATTTGGTCCCCCAAATTTATCTGAACAGATGTGGGTATTCATTCTTCATTGATTCTTCCGTCTCCCAGGTTGCCTCTTCTACTATTTGATTTCTCCATAAAATTTTCACAATGGGAATAGTATATTTCCGAAGTACCTTCTCCTTTCGATCAAGAATTTTAACTAGCTTTTCTTCATAGGATAAATCAGGTTGTATGTTTAGCGGTTCATAATTTAGTACGTGATTCAGATTAGCTACATACTTTCTTAATGATGAAATATGAAAAATATTGTGAATTTCCGCTAGTTCTGGGAGTAATGCAAGCTCATATGCTGACTTTTCAACCTGACGGATGATTTCAAAGGGACCAATGTACTTTGGTTTAAACTTGCCCTTGATACAAAATCGATAGATGCCCTTTCTTGGAGATACTTTCAGAAATACATGCTCCCCAGGCTCAAAGCAAATATCTCGTCTTCTTGAGTCAGCATAGGCTTTTTGTCGACTCTGGGCTGTGAGAAGTCGTTCTCGAATTATTTTGATCTTTTGCAAAGTGACTTCAATGATCTCGGGTCCTAGCATTTTTTTTTCCAACTTCATCCCAATACAAAGGTGATCGACATTTTCTGCCATATAAAGCCTCATACGGATCCATCCTGATGCTTGCGTGGTAGCTATTATTATATGAAAATTCTACTAGAGGTAGATATTTTTTTCAGTTTTTTTCAAAGTTCATGGCACATGCTCTCAGCATATTCTCAAGGGTTTGAATCGTTCTTTCTGATTGTCCATCCATTTCTGAGTGATATGCTGTACTGAAACTAAATTTCGTTCCCATGGCTTTTTGAAGACTAGCCCACAGTCTTGAGGCAAAATATGGGTCTCTATCTGATATAATAGATGTGTGCACTCCATGAAGCTGTACTATTTCATCAATATATAATTTAGCCAAGTATTCAAGAGGATGAGTCATTTTGATAGGTAGGAAGTGGGCAGATTTTGTCAACCTGTCTACGATTACCCAGATAGCATCGCATTCTTTAGATTTTGCTCCCATTTTCAAGTAGAAATTTCTAGAGGTTGAATCAATCCTCCTGGTCTTTGATGTTCTATTTTAATTTTTTGGCAAACTAAATAACGACTTATGAATTCAGCAATATCATTTTTCATCCCTGGCCATCAGAATTGCTCTCGTAAATCATGATACATTTTAGTTTCTCCAGGGTGGATTGAATATCCTGCACTATGTGCTTTACTAAGAATTTCCTTTTTAAGCTCTCGGGAGTTAGGAACATAGATTCGATTCCGAAATCGAAGAATACCATCAGATCTTATTATAAATTCTGGATTACCTTCTTTCATTACGCTCTGAGTTATCTTAGCAATCTCTGAATCTTCTTGCTGGGCTATTTTAATCTTTTTATGTAGATTTGATTGTATACAAAGATGAGCTATCATTCCTTTATTATCACTTATTCGGGTCTCTAATTGTAGTTGCTCTATTTCTTTAATAAGTGCCTCCTGATCAGTAAGTGTATTACTTGTAGATTTTCGATTGAGTGGATCCGCAACTATATTAGCTTTTCCCAGATGATATTGAATATCTATATCATAATTTTTCAATAACTCCAACCATCTTTGTTGTCTTAGATTTAATTCCTTCTGAGTAAAAATATACTTTAGGCTTTTATGATCTATGAATATTTCACATTTTACTCCATATAAATAATACCTCCAGATTTTAAGTGCAAAAATAACTGCAGCTAGTTCTAAATCATGCGTAGGATAATTGACTTCATGATTCTTTAATTACCTAGAAGCGTAAGTTATAACTTTTCCATCTTGCATCAGCACACACCCTAATCCCTTCCGAGAGGCATCACTATAAACAACAAAGTTCTCGGACGTTGAGAGAATAGTTAAGACAGGGGCTGTAACAAGATGTCTTTTTAATTCCTGAAAAGCTTTCATCGCAGGCTTTTGACTACTCAAATCTTACAGTCTTCTTAGTTAATTGAGTGAGTGGTAGAGCGATCTTCAAAAATCCTTCTACGAATCTTCGATAATATTCAGTTAGACCAAGAAAATTTCTTACTTCAGTTACAGTTGTAGGCTTTGGCCAATCAGTGATAGCCTCAATTTTGGATGAATCTATAGCTATACCAGATGAGCTAATTATATGCCCTAGAAATGCCACTTGTTGTAACCAAAATTCACATTTGCTGAGCTTAACATACAATTTCTTATCCATCACTGTCTTCAAAGTAATTTTTAGATGTTCTTCATGCTCTTCTTCGTCAGAGGAATATATAAGTATATCATCGATGAACACAATAATAGATTTATTCAGGTAAGGTTGGAATATTCGGTTCATAAGATCCATGAACACTACAGGAGCATTAGTTAATCCAAAAGGCATGACTACAAACTAATAATGGCCATACCTTGTTCGAAAGGCAAATTTTGAAATATCTTGTGCTCGAATGCATAGTTGATGATAGCCAGATCGTAAGTCAATTTTTAAAAATACCTTAGCATTCTTCAACTGATCAAAAAGATCATCTATTCTAGGCAATGAGTATTTATTTTTGATAGTAATCTTATTCAGCTCTTGATAATTGATACATAATCTTAAAGAGCCATCTTTCTTCTTGGCAAATAATATAGGAGCACCCCAAGGAGACACACTAAGTTGAATAAATCCTAGATTAAGCATCTCTTGTAATTGTCTTTTCAATTCTTCTAGCTCTTTAGGTGCCATTCGTTAGGGCGTCTTTGATATGGGAGCAGATCCTGGGATAGTATCTATAATAAATTCCACCTCTCTCTCAGGCGGTAATCCAAGAAGTTCTTCAGGGAAAACGTCTGTGAATTCTTTAATAATTTTTATTCCATCTATTCTGGTTTCACTCTTTGGTGTCGATTCAATGTAAGCTAAATAAGCTTTACATTCTTTCCTTAATAACTTTTGGCATTTTGCAAAAGATATAATAGGTAAGACATCTTTCTTTCCTTTGAAAAAGACTAAGTCTCCTTCAGGAATAGAAAAACTTATCTTCTTAGTAGCACAATCAATCTTAGCATGCCAAGTTGATAACCAGTCAATTCCTAACAGTATGTCAAAGTCCTTTATAGCAATGGCAATTAGGTTTGCGGGAAAGATATAATCTCTAATGTATATTTCACAGTTTGGGTCTATTATCCTACTAGCCAAAATTTCTCCTGAAACTGTATTTACAGTATAAGGTATGTCTAATATTTTAGATAAAAATTTTACAGAAATTGCAAACTCAGGCAAGATAAATGAATATGTAGATCCAGAATTAAATAATACTTATGCAGGTGATCCTGAAATATAGATTGTACCTGTGATGATCGAGTAGGATAAAGAGAAAATCTGAGCTTGAGTTTGTGGCCTAGAGTTTGAATCAGGCTTCGGTATCATTGGACAATCTTTCACAAAATGGTCTTTGTTACCACATCTAAAATAAGCTCTAGTACTCTTACGACATTTAAAAGTAGGATGATGACTTTCACAACTTTGGCACTTCACACCACTATCTGTTGGCATTCCTTCTTCCTTCCTTTTCTTCTCAAAACTTCCCCCATGCCTCTTAACTTACTCATAACGGTGTTTTTTCCTTTCACGCTACTCCCGATCTTTATTAATATTTTGTTCTGCGATCAACACTTTTTAATATAATTCAGCATAATCGTAAATCCTCATAACAATTGTCTGTTTTTAAATATCCTTTCGCAGACCATCCTCGAACCTTTTTGCTTTTTCTCATGAATTGGCTACTAGATGACGTGCATAATCAGAAAGAGCAGAAAATATAGCTTCATATTCCATAACAGACATGGAACCTTGCTTCAAATGAATGAAGTTACGTAATTTCTTTTCTTTGATAGCAGGAGAAAAATATTATTGGAAGAAATTATTACGAAATCTTTCCCAAGAAATAGGTTTAAGATATTTAAATTCAGTATTGAGTTGGGACTTCTACTATTTACGACCTTCACCGGTCAGCATATAAGAAGTAAAACCAGTCTTTTTGTCATCAGGACACTCAATAAATTAAAAAATTATTTCCAATCGATCGATCTATTCCTCCGCAGCCAGAGGATCTGGACCTCCTGCAAATTGGGGTGTTTTTCCTTTCAAAAATGCATATACAGTGCATCTCTAGAGATCATTGTATTATTCTTCCAATTTTCATTTATTTGATTTTGTAGAGAATTAGCTTGAGATTCCATTTTCACCTGGTAAACAATATATATAAACGCATAAAACTAACACTTTATTTAGAAAATACTATTACATGCTAGAGAAATAGACTGTAAAATTTTCACAACTGGTTTGGGTACACTAAGATTTTGAAGATGAGGCAGTGCTTGGTTCAGGATTCTCTTTCGGTTGGGTAAAAGAACTCTTCATGAGAGCTGACGTCTCTTTAGTTTCCTTACGGGGAGTTGGAGTTGCAAGAGTCAACTCGAGGTTTATTGGCTTTGAAAAGTTGCTTGAAGGTTTGGAGATGATGGGTAACATTTGGTTTGTGTCCATCTAGGTTTTTCTTGGTTCTAGCTCCACTGAATCATTTGGTGGCTCATAGTAGCAGAATGTAGACCAATTATCTCGGTAATAGGCTTTCATGGCAACTAAGGCAGTGAGTAGATGATCTAGTCGAGAAATCTCAATCATTGAAGCCTTAATTCTATCCCAATAAGAGGGTAAGGCTGTCAATATACATTGTTTGGCCTACTCAAGGGTGATCTTACTTCCTCGGTAGTATCTAACCCATTCAAAAAAGAACTATAGTTGGTCAAAGTTGGCCGCCATAGGACTGTTAAGGTTCATCTTAAACTCAATAAGGCGAGTAACTGGGTCTTTCCTGAAATCAAAGGCATAAAGTCAATGAGTGAGGTGAAAGTTTTAAGGTAGGTCTAAGGTTACTTACAACCTAAGCTCTGATACCAACCTATCACACCCTCATTTTAAGGACCAATTATCCATAAAATAAGGGGAGACTTACAGTCAGAATCACAGAACAGATTATAAGAAAAAAGCATCTTTATTCATCTCATAACAAGGTTACATAAATTCGAACACTAATCAGGTCACCCAAAGTAACCTTAGATTAAAAAACTAAGAGGTAAAGCAATTAAACTGGATAAAAATAAATATCGGTGGGACCATACAGGATATAGGGAAACATCTTTTCTAGGATATTGCAGTTTTCTCCCAGCAACAGATTATTTACTTAAAAAGTAACAGTAAGTCACGAAGACCGAATAAATGACCTCCACCTTATCATAGGCCAGATGAGGTCTTATAGCTCAATTTAACAACAGATCAGAATATCAGATTAACTTGTAATATTAACTTGTCACCTTACAATATTATCATATTTTATACTATACACATATATATATATATATTAATATGTATAAATCTTATAATGATGAAGGATCAGAATTCACAAATATACATCACCAGTGTGACAACAGAAGTAGCAAATACGTCACCAGTGTGACATCAGATTTAACAAATACATCACCAGTATGATAACAGATTTATTAAATACGTCACTAGTGTAACATCAGAATAACAGGATGCAGGTACATCCCCCACACGACGCCACACGTCCAGAAGGTGATTCGTCAACTACCGGAATCACAGCGCATCATATTATCATATATCTCAGGATACATGGGTCCAATGTAACCAGTATAGTATCTCGGCATAAAGCCCAACAGAATATCAGAATAAAGCCAAGCAGAATATGTAGAATATAGCTCACAGAATATAATTGATATCATTTTGTAAATTAGTTATTTTAATTTAATAATCACGATATCTTAAGTTCAGTGAAAATCGCTTACTTGGATTAGAGGCTGTAATAGTTTGCTGGTGGATGACGTGTTCACTGATTAAGTTCAATGTGAATAATCACTATTGGGCTTAAAAATTTAAAATATTAACTTAAGTTATATAGGCTAAATAGGTCAGATAAGCCAAATGAATTAAAATTGGTCAAACCAGTTCAAATGGGTCAGACCAAGTTAACTTGGGTCAAACTGAGTTAATTCAGGTTAATGGGTCAAATGAGTCAAATGGGTTAACCGGGTTGACTCGGGTCAAACGGGCTGAATCGGATCAAATGGGTTGACTTAGGTCAAATGAGTTGACTCAGATGTAACGGGTTAACTCAGATGTAACGGGTCGACACGGGTTATCTTGGATCAAATGGGTTAACTCAAGGTTTAATGGGTCAACACAGATTTAACGGGATTGATACGGGTTAACTGGGTAGATATATGTTTAAATAGGTTAATCACTAATCCAATTGAGTTAACAAGAAAAATCATCGAATGTAATTTAAACTTAGTAAGACCAGAATTCTTACCTAGTAGAGTCTCGTCGCTGGAGGAGAGGCGCACCAAGATGGGCTAATAATGCAATGGTTGTGGACTCTATCTAAGGTTTCTGAGGCCTATTTATAGGGAGAGGTGAACTTATTAGGACAGAATTGTTGGTGGGTGGTAGTTAGTGGTTGGGGAGGTAAATTTAATAGGGCAGGACCATTGGTAGGTGAGAAGGTGGGAGAAAGGCAGAGGAGGTAATAAATATATATATTTTATTAAAACTGATTGCAGAAAATACTTATTTAATATAACAATTATTTTGAAGTCATTAGATGACAGATGCACTTATATTAAATCTAAAAGAATATATATATATATATATGAATATTAACGGGTATTTTTTAAGCGGATTATTACAAACAAGGTTGCAGAAAATATGTGATATTTATACATATTTTAAGGATCGATTTAATGGTCAAAAAATATTTGAAAGTAATCTTTTTATTAAGAGATATATCTCTTAATTTAAATTCACCTTCTCACTAAAATAATATTTCAAAATTAGATAATTTTAATTATGAAATAAAATTTAATTAGCAAAATAACTTTCTGGCTTGCCAAGTTAAGCCGAAGGTGCCCATCAAAGACTAATATTCATGAAGCCATTATAATCGACTAAAAAGGCCCATGAGCTTAATTCTTATACTAAATTAATAAACATATAAAAAAACTTTTATAAATATTTATTATTTTATTTTTATTCTCAACGTGAGACTATCACATGCCAAACATATTACAAACTATATACTTTCTCCCTGCAATCAAATGAGAGCACATGGAGGAGGCGGGTGCCACTTCTTTTCTCTCTTGCTCCCAGCAAGGAGTGGGTCGCTCACCCTTCATCTCTTTCACCACCCCTCTATCTCTCTTTTTTATGAAAATATATAAGTCGTGAATTTCTCTTTCTTGCTCCTACAACAATCTTTTTCTTTCTTTTCTTACTCTCTTGTAGGAGAGTAGGCTGTGGAGGTTGCTTGCCCCCTTCTCTCTCTCTCCCTCCCCTCCCTTTACAGGGAGTAGGTAAATGAGAGTAGCTCTTTTTATCATCTCTTACTAGATATAAAGATAATTTTATATTCAAAATTATTTAAAAATTAATATTTTATTACTTTATTAAATTTATTAATATATAAAGAATTTAAATGAATTAAGTAGTTAGATAAGGAGAATAATAATCTAAGGTATTTCGATGTTAATTTATTTACTATGAAATATTAAGAATTTAAAATATAAATTTATATGATATTTTGTTTTAACGTCAAATATAATTTATTCTGAAATTTGTGTGAAGTAAAATTAATTTTTATATTAAATTATACATAAAAATATTATGAATGGAAATTTTTTTTGATAAAATTATTAATTTAATATGAATTGAACAAACAAAAGCTATTACCGACTGCTGCAACGTTCATGTCTCCACTGTCCCTTTTCGCGCCTGCGCTTCTCTTCCAAGCCCTAGACCTTTCGCTCCTCCTCAAATTGAATACGAATCTACGATGGAGGCCGATCCCTCTCATTCGTCGTTCTTCTTTCCCTAGAAGCCGGAGTCAGCAAACCCTAGCCGGCCAATCCTTCTCATTCTTCGTCGAAACAAGGAGCTTCACAGGAATGGTCCAGATTTTCTCCTCGTCTCCTTTTCTCACTGTTCTCGTTCTTCGTTATTCATCGGCTTTATTTTCTCTTTGTTTCGTCTATTTTCATTCGATCATGTTTGGGTTCATGGACTGGATTTTTATTGCCCTTTATCGCTTTCACGAATTCAAGGTATCTCCCATTGATTTGCACATTCTGTTATAACACACCCTGTCTTGGTTGTTCTGATGACTCTATCTCATTTTACCGACTGGTTCATTTATTATTCTTCCCGTGTTATTCTTGTAAGGTATGGATGATCTGTTCACATTTCATATGTACCTACAAAGGAACGTTTGTCGTTGTGTTTGTATTCGCACCATTTCATCTGGAGCATACATGTGAAACACCACATGGAGTGTGCACGTGGACAGGCAGGTGGTGCTCACGTGCCGCCTACATTGGCTGTAACCCTAAGGACCCTTGTCGAAGACTGCATGTTGAATGCCCCTACTCGAAAGGCCCAAGAATTAACATGTAAGTACAGGGTAATGGCCGCAATGCCGTCTGTGCAGTAGGACAATCAAACCTTCAATGCAGACCTCACGGCCACTTCAAGACGTACCTGAAGGAAAGAGGGAAATCTCCCTGATGTGACAACTAATGATAATGTTTGTAGTTATAAAACCCCTACCTGTTAGGAAGACCTTTTTTCTTTTGGAGAGATCATTCATTTTACACTTACCACTGTAATGTTTTTCCCTTAGTGAAATCTTATAAGTCGCCCTTGATCAGGTGTCGTGGTTTTCCCGCTTAAGTGATTTCCACGCAAAAATCCAACCCTTTGATTTGACAACATTTTTCTTGCGTCAACAGTTGGTGCCCTCACGTAGGATCGCAACGGTAAAATCGTGGCATCCATGGAAGAAAGTTGTGAAATGTGCTTTTCTATGATGAACCAACAAAGCACACCGGTGCATCAACTTGACAACTCCACGGGAAGCGATCGCCAATTTTAGGCTCTAATGCATGTAGTAACCACTTTATCGTAGACATTGAAGTTTTTCGCTAACTTGTCAGCTCTTCTCCAACAATAGAGGCCACTCTTGCCACTGGCCTCATCTTCTGGAGGCGCCACTCTTGTGCCATAGTCACACTCTAAACAGCCTAAAACGTCCCCTGAAGAGGCCAGCATTTTCGCTGCAGAGGAAAGTTGCCTTGAAGTCTATCCGTTTGCTCCCTCCGCACCATGCAACTATAAAAGACTCCCAAAGTCAATGATTATGATGGGTTGCTTGATCTAGCGAAGCACGTCAAGCTCTTCAAGAATGCTCTGTCGACGGACAACCTTGTCTCAGATCCCTACAAGTGCTGACTTTTCTGTAACACCCTGACGGGTTTGTCGCTTGACTGGCTGGACGAAATTCCCTCAGGATCTATACAGAATTTCAAGCAGTTCTAGGAGCAGTTCCACACAAGGTTTGACACGACGAAGACCACCGCTCGAACCATCCATGAGCTATGACAAATAAGGCAATGCTCGGACGAATCTCTTCGCTAATACGTCGGCTAATTCTCAAAGATGAATGCTAAAACGAAGGACATCACTGATGATAGGTCGATTATGATCTTTGTCCACAGCATACTCCCCGGGGAACACTACGATTCCTCGTGGATGACATGCCGATGACCTTCATGGAGGCCAGAGCCTAAGCTGAAAAGCGCATCCACCTAGAGGACGCAAAGGCCCTGAAGGCGGATGCCATGTTTGAAAGCGCCTCGCCCAAGGCGAAGAAGGCAGACACCCTGAAGTTAGAGCAGAGCATCTCTAAGAGGAGTTTTCGTGACCGAAGATTCCCCGGCACCCCAGAAAGCGCAGTATGAAGGCGATTCCCCGCGCACTTCGACACCTGTATACATTATCGTGGAAATCTTTTCGACTTTGTGGGACAAAGGATACATCCAGCATCTTAGCGAATGGAAACCTCCGCAGCCAGACGAAGACTTCTCGAAGTACTGTAAGTTTCACTAGCGCTATGGATATCTCCTTCATGAGTGCCATCCCTTCTGGACACTCATCAACGAGTACGATACGTCACCGGCTAACAAAAGATCGAAGAGCTGCCCCGGAAGGCAGCTAGGATGCTCTTTCCCTAGGAAGAACCTCTCACTGGCCCTACTGTGACTCCACCAGCCACATCAAAAGCCTCCAGGAAGAAAGCTATATTTCCTTTTCTCACGAAGCGCACTTCGCCGACCCTCCATAGTACCACAAACCTAACCTCCTCGGCGTTGGCGAAGAAGAATTTTCTATACAGTCTGCGAAGCTAGTGTCCCTTACCTTGAACATTTGACGAAATCTCCCCTTTAAGACAAAACAATCGTGGAGCTGAGGGTTCGCCTCCCATCGAACGACCGCCTTGAAATTCTTAATATCCTAAGGGATCTTTCGTCTCTGCAGCTCTTTGATCAAGCAATAGATCATTGTTACGGTATTCGGCGAGAGCTGGATGGGAATGATCCCAAAGTGGTTGAAGACGTTGACAAACTCAGGCTAGAAGGGGAGAAATAGCCCTCCACGAAGGTGATGATGGCAGGCTGTGAATTGGCGGTGGCCGCCGCTATAGGGTACTCCAACCCTCGTTGGGGATCGCCTCCCCAGACTTGCTTGACCTCCGCATCGAAGGTGAGAATTGGGAGGTTACCGGTCTCCTCAACTACACCTTGAAAATCGTCCCCCATCTCTTTCACTTTGTTGTGCGACCTTTTGGGTGCCATCTCTAGTCGCAAAAGGAACTTAGGGAAGTGGGGGCCACTTTGACCTTCGGCCCTTTTATAGCCACCCCCTGCCCAAGACTCATCCAGTCGTCTAAATCCATTGCCTCAAAATCAAGGGCTATTATTCTTACGCGCCCCCTCGATCCCCTCGCCGGTGATCCTACGGACATAACCCTTCTATTTCTGTAGAAATAGAGCCTCCAAGGTTGCCTTCTATTTCTGTAGTCGCTTGATCTCTGTCAACACCACTTCAAGGTCCTCTTACTGCCTAGCACACTTCGACCCCAGGTTCGAGATCGTCTTCTTCGCCTCAATGGGGTCCAATCTCCACAACAGCGAAAGGGCTTCATCCAGCTTCCTTTCGATCTCGGTTACTTGTGTTCTTGTTGCGGCCTTTGCCACATGCCTATTGATATAATCCAGTTGGCGGCACACAATGCTCACAAATACTTGAGCTGCCGAGCCCGCACCTGCAGCATTGGAAGACGTCAGCTATGCCGCTGGTCCAAGCGTCCCGGCCGCTAGGCCTGTGGAGGTCGAAGGAACATTCTGAATTGTGATCTCTGAAGCAGGCGTTCCCCCGACCTTGGGGCGACAAACGGATTGTCGTCTGCCTCCAGTGTGATTGTGTTCTCCACCGGCGAGATGGTGCAGACTCCCTCGCCTCGGCCACCTTTGGAGGGCCTTGGTGGAGCACGCGATGACCCCTCAAATATCCCGAGCTCCCGGCGTCAAGAGGGTATTGTCCTGAGCCCGCCAAGTGAATCCGTAGTCTCTTCAGCGCCTCTTCTTGAACAGGGGGACTTCTTGATCCCCCCTTTCCGCCCTGTGGGGTCTGGCTGGTGGGGAACTCGTCTTCAGCATCCTCCACCATGCTCTCAAACAAGGACATCCTAGCCGCTGACTGCAAGATGATTCATCTGATGTTGGCTTGAAAGAGATTTATAGAGAGCTTGAGCGTACACGTGGCAATAGCAGGCACTGGAACGTGCATTAATGCGCATGATTCTTCTAAAAAGGGAGCATTTTGTGTTTGGGTTTGCACCATTTCATCTGGAGCATGCACGTGGAATGCCACATGGAGTGTGCACGTGGATAGATAGGCGATGCTCATGTGCCGCCTACATTGGCCGCAACCTGAAGGACCCTCGCTGAGGATCGCATGATGAACACCCCTACTCGAAAGGCTACCCAGGAATTAACAACATGCAAGTACGAGCGTCTTAAGGAGGTATGCCGGGCTGTACTGTCTGCGCAGTTAGGACAATCAAGCCTTCAATGCGGACCTCACGCCACTTCTCGGATGTACCTGAAGGAATTAGGGTTATTTCCCTGATGTGACAACTAATGATACTTCCTGTGGCTATAAAACCCTCACCTGCTGTAAAAGGGGAATCTTTTTTTTTTTCTTTTGGAGAGATCATTCATTGTACACCTACCACTATAATATTTTTCCCTTAGTGACATCTTCTAAGTCGCTTTTGATCAAGCGTCGTGTTTTTTCCCGCTTAAGCGGTTTCCACACAAAAATCTAGCTCTTTGATCTGATAGCATCTTTCTTACTTCAACATGGGTAGAGATGGATAACGTGGATTATGATAGATATGCAGTGATTGATTTCCCTGATGATGGCTTGAAAGTCGTTAATAAGCTAGATCTAATGGTTGTCAATGTATTTAGTGTCTAGTTTTTCTTTAATGCCCACGGGAATTATATCAATTCATACCTTTGCAAGTATTCAAGATGTTTGATGAACATAGTGGAAAAAATACTTTGACTTTCTGTTATTGGTTGAGTGTGATAATGTTTCTTTACAGGTTTTAGGGGTGACAGGTAGGAGAAGGATAGAGATGTTGAAAGAAATGACTTATAGACTGTACCATATAAGGAGAACAAAACTCCACTTTTCGGAGTATTGTGTGGGGAAATGCTTGAGGATAAGGAAATTGTGGTACATACGCTTTATTCACATTAGTGATTGAGACAGTGGTTTTGAGGCCGGATCTTAGTTTGCATCTAGTAGTGAAGGCACTGTTTTATCCTGATGAATTTTCAAATGATGTTGAGTCCATTGATTTTGATACAAATTGAGCTTACATAGGAGTTGAAGTTGCATCAAGTGAGGATTTAGAATTGTTTTATTGTGAAAAAAATGAATTGGAAGAGTGCTCTACCTGTCATCCCATTTTCATATGAAGGTGGTGAGGGAGGAAATGTTACGTTGAATAGTGGAAAACTATTTTATAGTATCCAGCATATGAGATAGGTGATAAGGAAGTACTACCTTCACGGAGGCATTACTTTGAAAAATAACAATGACAACTTGAGGTATACTATGACTTGTGCAGCTTATGGATGTAAGTGGAGGCGATATGCTTCTAAATTGAAGGATGATTTTGCTTTCAAAGTTTAGAAATTAAATAGAGAAACATGATTGTTTCAGGAGCGCAACAAACAAACATTATACAGGTGGATAACATTTGAACTTGAGTCACACTTGAAGATAAACCCAAAGACAAAGCTTGAATCGTGAGGGATGTGCTGAATAAATAAATATTTCATTTAGGTAAACAATCAGAAAATTTGGAGAGCTTGTGAGAAGCTTGGAGAAGTTTAGAAGGTTATGTTGTGTTATAAATTTGTTCTAAGATATGCACAAATGATCATGGAACACTCATTAGGAAATACAGTTGCTTTTGATACATCCCTACGTTATCATATGAAGAGATTTGGGAGTTTTTCTGCTGCTACGAAGCATTTAAAAGGGCTACGAAGCACATGGATTCATAATTGTAGACCTCTTTTCAGTTTTGATGGTTGTCATTTGAAGTGCCACATTGTTAGTCCACTTTTAGGGCCTAATTGGCGTGGAGACTAAAATCAGGACTAAAATAGTACTAGTTTAAAAAATATTAATAATAATAATAAATAAATTTTTCTAATCATTCTACACAAATTCTTATATATGAAGACATTATTTTGTTTCACATACTTAATAATTTTCAATAAAAAATATCAACTTTATTTCACCTTTTTGTTCCTTAAAAGGTGCTTCACTTTTTAAGTTCATGTGTATGTTAGTATTTATTTACAAGAACATGATAAGAAATTATAAGCAATGATCTTGCATAGTTACAGATAAATGATGAGACTTTTGTTTAGTAGAGTGCAATGAAACTAAAGAATTCATGTAGCCAACCTGGGATAAAGGTTTTATTACTGATGTTATAAGATACATATATAATGATGGAACACTTCATTCCTTCCTCATGTGGGACAATCGATCTCTTTGCCCCTCCATTCCTCTAACGACCTAGAAGCCTACTAGTAGTTGTTCTTTTCTCGAGAGATTATTTTCCTATGAAATCACCTAGTGAACAGTCTTTGTCTCCTTCGGCTACGAGCATCGCACAAACAAAGGTGGTCATTTAAGATTTTGGTATTCTTCTATGTTGTTTAGTTGGTGAGAACTATTGTACCTTGCTGATTTTGGTAATCTTCATGATCTCACTCCCCTGTTTACCATTTTTTTTGTATGTTTTTTGAGTGATTTCATCATAATTAAATATTGAAAAGTCTTTACTTGGCATTGCCTATATTAGTGTAAGCTACAGATTCTGTTTATTTTATGATGTGTAAAGAAGTATAATGAGGTTATGATTGATTGATTGGATTAACAATTGCTAAGACAAATGTTTGACAATATTATTCATAGGGTAATTTTTAAAAGTTCAAAATGCTTGATTGTTTCTTGTTGCATTCTTATTGTAACATACATTGTAATAAAGCTAGATTGTTAGAAGCATGTAAATACAAACAACTTACATTATTATCTTTCATACAACTATTTTAGAAGTAAACTAAATAAACCATATTGTTTATATGTCACATTCCACGGGATTTCAAAATGCTTTCAAAGTAGTTTCAAAAGCAAAGTTCTCTTTCCGTACACAACATATGAGTATCATTTCTGAGTAGTTTTAATATCGTTGATTGAAAAGAAGCTTTCTCTACAAAACGATTAGGAAGGAACAAATATGAGTAAAGATATTTTCTGACAAAGCAAATCATTCAAGTTAATTGAAAATTTGGAAAAATAGCTATGAACATGTAGAACATTTTGAGTATTATGACATAGTTTGTTTTTTTTCTTTTTAATGATGGTGCTGTTTGTTATTCATGCAACCTGTACGAGAAATAAATTATGCTAATAGTATCTTGAGAAGTATTAAAATAGCAAATAATGTATATTTCTAATGTTTGTTTCTGTTTAATATTGTAACAATAATTAGTCTCTGTCTACAAAACATTCTTAGTACATCTATGCTGTAGATAAATAATGATTAAGCAACTATAGTTGGTTGTTTGTTAACCTATGAAGAAGTGTGAAACTGCAATTGTATACATGGACTGCAAGGGCAAAATGAAACATATCAATTGAAAGTAATTTTTAAGGGATGTTATTCTTACTTGATGTCTTGACACTATAATAGCTACCTACATTTTATACTAATTAATGCTAAAGTGATTTACTGTAACAGAAGGAAGCACCTGCCTGTTTGTGCAATGAAGTGGAAGGCTTAAGTTCAATGGCATGCTAAGACAAATGAATCATATTGAGTATATAATTCAAATATTATTCACTTTTGCACATTGAGTCATTGACTAAATAGAAACTTGAATGTGGGATGACGGTATATATGGTTCAAAGAGAAAAGTCATCCGAGATGCCTAGTCAAGTTACTTTCTGTAAAGTTGATTGGCAAGTATACCTTTTTAGATAGTTTGTATAAAGTCTTTTTGGGCTTCCTTTTTGACTTCTACAATAGAGATGGTGTTTAACACAATTCTTGTAATAGTCTTATATTTTTGAGTGTGTTGACGGAGATAGAAATAGAACCATTTGTCTTGTAGCTCTTGTACTCATAGCATTCGTAGCTCCATATTATAATTTTTATCCTATACGAAATACACTTGGATTAGTAACATTTTCAATTTGTGTAAGTTAAAATATTATTAGTAATTGTGTTATTTTTTAGATGTTCAATGTTGATTTTTTATAGTTTGAAAAATAGTTGTAGTGATATTTGCTATTAATTCTGCTTGTTTCCCAAATAGTGTGACAGGGGTGTGACGTATTTCATCTTCTATTGCTACGTTAGGACTCTTCATTACTTTGTAAGTCCTGTTTTCTTCCTATTGTTGTTTCTTTTGTGACACTTATAAGTTTTCAGCTAAAACATGTACGAGAACAATGATGATACCAAGTTCTTTGATGCTGAAAGGAGTGTGTTCCTGGCTTCCTGTATTCACAATGAATAAATGAAGACATTTGAAATCGTATTTTGATTAATTTTACTTTCAGCTAGTGAACTAAATTAATATTCTTATCAAATAATTTTAGTGAGAATCAGTATTTATTTATAGGAGTGAGGCCATAAATGTTTCAAGAAGATGGTTTATAGATGTACTTCTTTAACCAAAAACATGTTCGCGATGATTATTAATTTTACTTTAGAGGCAAATTAAGTAGAAGTTATTCTGTAGTTCATCAATATACGGGCAAACTGATAAGCTGTAGAAAATATCATTTGTAAATATTACAATTTCAATAAAATATATTGGAAAGTTGACAAAGCGACTGAAGAAGCGCGTGCTTATAAGATTAAATTAGAATGCTCATACATGATGTTGAAAAATAGCAATAGGAAAAAAAAAAAATTATGGCGTGTTATGAAAAATAAATAAAACTATTGTTAGGAAGTTCACAGTTCTAGTGCTAAAATATGTGTGATTCGAAGATTATTTTTGAATGCTCCTGTACGATCTTGAAAAAATAGTAGGTGGAAAAAAATAAGAATTGTAGTTTTTTCATAAGAAGCAGGTAAAGCCAAAAAAGTAGCAAAATTTTGTCATGCTTGAAGAGAGTTGTTGCATTATAAAACAAATGACAGCTATGCTAGTGCTTCAGTATGTCTATCTTGGATATTTTTAGCAAGTCTATGTATTAGAAATCATTAAAGCATAATTTGGAGGGAAGAAACATGTATGAACAAAGATGTTTTTAGGCCAAGTAAATCTGTGAATTAATGATTTGCCAACGAGATTTGGTAATTGCAAGAAGGAGGATAGCTTTTGATAGCAAATCTAGCACTTTTGTGTTGTAAATGCTCTAGTGTTATTGTTAAAACATTTGCACTGTATGGAAGTTACTTCTCTTGTTATATTGAATCTAAATCCTAAGCAAATATGTGAATTCCTTTGCTCCTAGTATTTGTTTCTTGTTTGTGCTCATGCTTTTTTTTTTTCTTTCACAATTGATGGTGTTGTTCTATAGTCTATCAAATGTTGCTGTATCTCTCCCTCATAGATAGGTGTAACTTGGTCGTTCCTATGTCTCTTCACCTCCTCAGGTTCCTTCCCGACGAGCACCAATTCATCGTTCCTTGAAGGAGGTAATATTGGATTGATTTCTTGCTGTTGCATTCAATTAAGTAAATAATAACTTAGAGATAATATAAACTTCTAGATAACACGAATATTTAAATAATATTTGAAGCCTTCGTAAAGAAATAAACTATATATAATCAATTGATTAGTATCCCATAATAAGATTCTCTATTATTCAGATTAGCTCATTCCCCACTAGATTGTAGGAACGCCATCGTCTTCCCCGCTTCTTTTATTTGAGCCTCCCCTCTCTTTTTGGAGGGAGTGCGCGCAAAAGAGTGCGGGTCAAGTAAGATAAAGTGGGGGTTTGTAAAAACCGAGTCTAATATGTAAGGAGGATTAAACCATAGAGAACATCTGTTAGTTCACCCAAAAATAATATATATCTTGATAAAAAAAAATAAAAAAAAATAAAATAATATATCAAAAATGTTACATTAAGAACATAACATGTTTTTGTCACATCTTAAGGATTCGCGATCTTGCATGACGTAGCACTTCCCATTTTCAAGATGTATATATTCCGGCGTGCGCCAATTTGATCACCGGTTGAAGATAGGCCAAGACTTCCATCTGTATAAAACAAAACTCAAATATTTTAATTTGAATATTGTTCGAGAGTTGAAATATAGAAGTGGAGATTTATACATCTGCTACCCCAAAATAGTCATTATTATATATCTAACCCCCACCATGCAAAACCTCGTTTTTCTCTTTCAACCAAAATTATTGCACTCCAGCAACATAACAGCTCATATTTTTTAATATGTAATATATAAATGTATATACTAAATATAAGCACTATTTGCTCAGAATAAGATTTTTTTTTTTTATGTGTAATATATATGCTTGTCAGATTAAATACATAATAATAAAATTTAATTATATTTTATATGATATACATTATATTTTTCATATATCCTAACATATTAAAGTTATTTCACAAGATATATACCTTTAAATAGAATCATCCAATAATTTCTTTCAATGAGAGGAAAAATATAATTAATTTTTGCAAATGAACACTGTATAAGTTTTATTTTGCTTATACATTATAAAAAAAATGTATATATATAGTAAAAAAAGCAGATACGTAATTCTTTGCAGCTAATGTTGTTTCCTTTTTTTTTTAATTTTTGTCAGCCTATAAGCATACTGGGCTATTCATAAAAGCCAACTTGCTCATAAGAACAGAAAAATATATAAAGAGCAAAAAAAATATTTATGCATATGTATAGTGGCATTTATTGGAGAAAAAAAAAATTATACAGTTAATTTAGAAAAAGTTAAATATATGTGTGTAGTATGTTCTAGAATAAGTATCCTTTGATTTCACTTGTGATATTATAAACTAGGATATGAAAAAAAGACTTGGCCTCAGTTAAAGCACATTTTATTTTAAATCATTTCAATCATTGATATGTTAAAATTAAAAAATTCACAAAATAACCAAGGACTAATCTGAAAAATACATATTAAGATGAGTGAGAGGAAGCATGGCAACTTGTTAATTCCTAATATAGTGAAATAATAGGATATTACAAGTGAAGCAATAGTCCTGGTTGGCAAGATCCTGAAAATCTTTGGCATATTCTTCTAAACATCATCATCATCATCATCATCAATAAATCTTATCCCAATCAATAAAAATTGACTAAATATGTCATATTTACCGATAGATCTATATTTTTATTTTTCCCTTTTCTTGTTCGACTTAGAAACTAAAAAGATAAAATAAATTCTTGCATTATGACAAAGCACCATTCACATGCAACAATAGGTGGAGCCCAACCCCATTCTATATGGTGCGCCCTCCCGTTGGGTGACGACTTGTGGCCAAAGATAATAGGGAGTAATTGTCAGGTAATATTTAAAGAGAAGAAAATCATCACTGAAATAAAATATAACTCCTATAAGCTTTTAAACTAGATAATGAGTAGTAAGAGAGGGAACAGAAAGAATCATCCTAAATCAAAATAAAAGGGGATTTCTTGAATTGTATAAATAAATAATGCAATTTAAAATAACAGTGACCTTTTGATGCAAAAGTGTGAAATTAATAATGAGAAATCCTATAATTAAGCATTTTTAAGCTAGAGTAGTACTAGGATGAATAACTTCCTAAAAAATTCTCAAATCACCCGGTTTTTTAAAGCCAAATAAGCATATGGTTAGATGAGTAATGATAAGAATACAAGAATAAATTGTATCACATTGAAAAAAAAGGGGCGTTATGAGCCGTATAACTAAATAACATGATCCCAAATGATTGATATTTTTTTGGACAACCGTGAAGTTAATAATATAAACTTCACAATTAAGAATGCTTGAGTAATGCTAAAATCGGTGACCTCGTAGGAGGTACTCAAATAATGTAAATCTTTAAAAAAACGAATAATACTTTTACATTCAAAACGCAAGATATTACAAGAAGCTGCTCCATCTGGATGCAAAAATTTCTCAAAAAGACAGAGAAAAGAAAGATCACATATGTCTTGTAAGCCACAACCTGACATGAAGCACCACAATAAAATGATAAAATACAGTTGGGGTCTATTTGGAATCAAGATCTGATACAGGGACCCCAATGAAAAATTGAATTTAAATGATGATAACATATATTTCAAAAAAAGACAAAAAAAAAAAAACAAGATACATTGTATAATTTAACCATCATTAATAAACTAGGAAATTTTGAAAAGTTTCCCCCAATTCCTAATGCAGTTAAAAGATTTGAATCTATAACCACTGGAACAAGTCATAACTGTGTGTTGACCACTGAAAAAAAAAAAAAAAACAGATATGTGGCAAGTCCTGAAAAAAAGTCATAATATCACAAAAATGAGAACTTATATGTGAATCAACAGCATTTATAAAATTACAGTTCTAGACTTGAAAGTAAATAAAATAGGAATCACTAAGCACAACATTGATCATGCAAACAATGGTATGAAGTTTGATACAAGATATTTGACAATGGCAAAAGAACATCAAGTATCAACTACTGTGGCAAATTGGCAATAAAATGAGCTGAGTCAGAGTTAGACTACGTTTATGCTTCAAGCACGTTTCAGATTGTGTTACTCAAGCTTTGACAACTACACAGGCGGAGCTTCTCCTAAGTTTGGTGGGTGGGAAGAAAGCTTGCCTTAAGACCGAGAGGTTCCGAGTTCAAATCCACACCATTATAATTCTCAGAAACATTATGTTGTGTAGGACAGAATAAAAAAATGTTTACAAAAATAACAAAACAAATAATAAGTTTGAAAGGCAAACTATGGCACTAAGTTAATCATTATTTTTAGAACCATATGTCATTGAACACAAAATTAATCAACCACAAGAAAAAAATAATTAATCAACCACAGCTAGTGAGCCTCAATCAGAGCTCATAATCCAGGCACTAATAGAATTGTCCTTGATCAAGCCTGCCAATCAACCAATAAATTGAGCAACTCTAAAAGGAGAATGTTCACAATCATGTATCCATTGTCACAAACCAAAATATATTCAGCTCGTTCGTATAGAGTCAAGCTTTTGAAAATATGCTCAAACCTCTTTGTTAAGCTTGACAAATATGCATTAAAGAGCACTTGATGTACCTACCGACTATTGAGTAGCAAGTCGAAAGCTCAGTTCAATGACATCCACAACATCACTGTTAATAACAACTTTACAAGCATTATGTAACACTTTTTTTTTTTTTTAAATGATGGAAAACATTATATAAAACTAATCTGTACAAAAAGGGAAGAAATATGATTAGCTCAAAACAACATGTTATGTGACCTTCGACATCATAATATGAAAGTGATACAAGAATGCCAATATATATATATATATATATGTTATGTAAGCTTCAACATCATAATATCAAAGTGATATGAGCTAAGAGCTTCTTCAAACATGCAGGTGCACAAGATATGACACATGAATAATAAGTAGCTATAAGAATGTCAAAATAAATGTAACCCTTAAAAGCAATATGCTAATCAAATACTCACATGATATAAATCAGCCATATCAAAAAAAAGAGATAAAACAAATAAGAATAAAGACTAAACCTAGTAATACACAAACAACTGAAATATGCAATGTGAAGGATGATGTCATACATACAGAAAAACACATTTAGCTCACATCCTTGAGTCTCTTTATCAAAGTATCCAAGGATTTCTTCTTAGGGTTTATTTTAGCTCCCCTTGTACCAAAGGTCCCAAATAATCTATCTGATGAATCCCTAAATTTCTCCGATATGGTCACCACCTTCTTGTAATCCAGCTTGCTGTAGCTTC
This sequence comes from Apostasia ramifera, assembly GCA_019297695.1. Taxonomy (NCBI): domain Eukaryota; kingdom Viridiplantae; phylum Streptophyta; class Magnoliopsida; order Asparagales; family Orchidaceae; genus Apostasia; species Apostasia ramifera. Next base: position 66,573 of record JAEMOT010000087.1, on the reverse strand, counting down.
TTTCCCTGATTACTGGGTTAAGGAAATTCTCTGGATTATTGCTTGTGAGCAAATTAACCAACTGCCTGGCTTCTGCCAAAGACGGCTTCAGATCGATTAAGGACAACTCCTCAAATTCAGAAAACAAATTCGATTGGTTTTCTGCAAACGATTCGAACAACCGAAGGTCTGCGTCTATTCCTGTTACGGCATTCCCGTTAAACCTCTTAAATGAATCACTTAGGAATAATTCTACAATCTTCTCTGAGATATGTGATAGTATTCCATAGATGATTCTCTTCAGAACAGGTGGAGGAAGTATCTGATGTGCAGTAGAAACTAGTGTTTCCAAGTATATAAGAACCTCATTGGCATATTCATTCCCATTCAATGGGGGCTCCTCTGCCATCCAGCTTATGCTATCAGTCAAAAGCATGAAATCATCGATCTTGCCTCTCAGCAAGCTCAACAAGAGCTCCTCAAGTTTATCTCTGGACTTCTTCAATGGGAATTCCCTCCGGCCCCTCTCCGCGATTCGGGGAGGGATGCCAGAAAGCTGAGCGGCGTGCCGGAAGAAGAAGTCGCAGGCTCGCTCCAACACAGCCATGTTGGCGGCCACCTGCATTGCCTGAGAAACCCCAAGACTGTGAGACTCGACAAGCCAAAGGAAAGCGCCATCAAGAACATCTCCAAGAAGCTTGTCAACGTACTTCTTGACCACAGCGTAGAAGTCAAGCTGGCCGCCGTAAGACATGAAGCTCACTGAATCTTCAATGAAGGATCGAACGATGCGGCAGCAGTCAGGGACGGTGGAAGAGAATGGAGCCACGAAAGGGAACGCCGGGATGATGTCCGAGGTCTGGATCTGAAACGAGAGGACGTTCATGGAGTACTCATACTCTTTCTTCATGAGCATCTGCTCGAATTTGTCGGCGGCTAGGGCTTCCGATATCTGACGGCGGCAGTCGAAGAGGAGCAGATCGTGGTACTTGTCTCGGTGCTTGCTGAGCACGTCGAGGAGGGGATCGACGGCGTATCCGTACTGCCGGAGAGTGACACTTAGAAGGCTTACATAGTCCTTTATAAGGAGAAGATGGCTGGCTGTCTGCATTCTGGAGAACTGGTCCTCCAGAACTGAGGCGATCTTCCCGACGGCCGTCTCCCAGAGCGCGTCAACCTCGACGCGGGAGACGAGGTCGCCGCCGGTGCGGAGGACTCGTTCCTCAACAATGAAGAATCCAGCAATTTGGGCAAAGAAGGTTTGATGGGATTCGAGGAAATTAGTCATGGAGGATACCTGGAAGTCCGATGTGAGCTGAAGCTTGCGATTCTCGAAGTAATACTGGCGAAAGTGGTCCTTGAGACCGAGGGTTTGGAAGATGTGGTAGGCGCGGTAGAGGGGGGTCAGATTGAAGGCTTCGGCGTCGGCGACTGGATCTTCAGTCTCATCGTCAAAGTCGAGGGAGTAGACGCTGTCTCGGAGGCTGAGGCGAGACTGCTCCTCGGCCTGCCGCTGCTTGATTCGAAGCTCCTCCTCGCGCTGGCGGGCCGCGGAGGCGCGGCCGATGGCGATCTGCCCTAGGTTGCGGGAAGCCACGCGGATTCGGACCATCCAGTCGGAAAAATCCTTGCCAATACAACGCTCGGCATGCGCGCGGACGGCGGGAATCTGGCGCTGGAGCATGCGCCGGAGGACGGTGGAGGGGACGGCATCGGCGAGGACGAAGTCGCGCTCAAGCGATTCAACAGCGCGGAGAGCGGCATAGAGGTTATCAGCGGAGAGGTGCTCGTTGGCGCGGGCGCAGAGGTCCAGAAGGCGGACACAGAGGCGGGCCGAGGAGAGGGCGGCGGAGAGGTTGCGCGCGACGGCGGAGGCCTGGAGGTAGGCATCGAGAGAGGAAAAAAGGGGGGCGGCGACAGATTGGAGGAGAGAGTTCGCGTCGGAGAGGGAGGATTTGAGGGACTCCGCGTCGGAGAGAAGGGATCTGAGATCGTCGACGGCGGCGATGAAGTCCTCGTAGTGGGACTTACAGACGTCCTCGATCTCCGATTCCTTGATGCGGACGAACTGGCGCAGGGAGTGGAGTAGGGAGTCCGGGCGGCCGGAGGCGAAGGCTTTGCGCACGAAGGGGACGAGATCTTCGCCGTTGGCGATGGCGGACGAGAGGGCGAGAAGGTCCTGCTTCTCCGACTCACCGGTGGCGGCGACGCGCGGTGAGGGACCCGAGGTTGGGGCCGGCGCCGGCTTTCGTCTCATCATCGGCGGCGGCGGCGGCTTGAAGAAGGCAGTTGACGGAAGTCGACTTTGGATCCTTGGGAAAAATCGAAAAATCCGTGAAGAAAGGGAATTTACGGTCGTTGGGTGGTGCGGAAGGATGCCAAATTACGCTTTTGCCACTCCTTTACTCGGACTGCGGGCCATGTCTCGGGCCTGTGGCAGCCTTCTCTGACCCGCTTGGTTGACGGGCTGGCCCGTTATGGGCTAAATATATATCAAAAAATGATCTCCGTTATACATTAATATAAAGTCCATTTTAATGCAATAAAATGCCAACAACTTTCTTAGAGAGAATTTTTTATAGCTCATCATTTATGCATGTGCAAATCAGATCATAAGCGTTGGAATTAATTTCAAATTTAGCAGCCTTAATCTACATATAATTAACAAGATAATTAAATTAAAATTCAAAGTTTAAATCTTCGATAATTTCGTGCGTTTGACATGTTTCTCACATGTGGCATTAGAATCAAATAAGGGCTTGATTCTCCTTGTTCCCTACCATAAAGTAAGAACAATGCATGCAAACCCTGCATTTTAATTCCATTTTTTTGACATTTAATTAGCAAGAAAATTTTAAATATATATATATTATGCTTCCATAATTAATATTGAGAATTTAATGTTTAACATGTGAATAATTGAACATGATATATATATATATATATATATATATATAGTTTTAAGTCAACTGAAAAGGGGAACTAAATTGAACGGATTTTATTTTGCTCAATACAACTTTGGCTCTAATTTGAATTTTTCTTTATCTAAAATAAATAAGTTTACATCATGATTTATAAATATTATATATATATATATATTGAAAGGGGAAATCGTCTGTCTATAAAAGCTTGACTGTGTCTGCAGTTACGCATAAGAGATAATGATTAGCATCGAGGGGTCAAAGAGGGGGAGGAAATCGAAGGAGGGGGGCGGCGACGGAGGTGGCGGTTCTCCGGGGAGAACCTTTCCCTGTCTGTGCTCGCCGGCGCCGGTGAGGCTGACGGTGTGGCGGAAGTCGCTGCTGTTCCACGGCAATGGGTACACCGTCTTCGACGACGCCGACGGCCGGATCGTGTTCCGGGTGGATAACTACGCCCACGACTGGAAGCAGGAGGCCGTTCTCATGGACTTCTCCGGCAATGTCCTCCTCACCATCCGCCGTCGCCGGAAGGTGATGAAACCGGCAGCTCTCTCTCTCTCTCTCTCTCCCATGAACTTTTTTTATTTTTATTTTGCTCGATTTTTATACTCCTCTAAATCAATTCACTCAAAATGAAAAAAAATTGAACTCGTAATTTTCTCAATATACATAAACATAAGTTTAAAAATTTTAGTAAATTTACATATATAATAAATCATTTTAATATATTTATATATTTGATACCTTTTTTTTTTAATTAGGATAAGTTGCGACAAAAAAATATTATAAGTTAGTCTTAAATTTTTAAAAATTTTGATTTGAGTTTCAAAAAGTATTATATTTTTAAATTTTTTTTAAATCTCACTGTTTCAGTTATTTTTTTAAATAAAAATATTAAATTTGATTCTTTTTTACTATTTTGAATTATTTATATATTTTAAAGTATTATTATACCGTTATATTCTCATATTTCTTTAAAAAGTTAATAAAATTAAGGATTTTATTTTTTAAATTTTTTTAT
>JAEMOT010000087.1:30216-62592 GCA_019297695.1 Apostasia ramifera | reverse complement strand
TGGATGGTTTATATAAAAAAAATTTAAATATAAATGTTTATAAAAATAAATTTATCATATTATATCATAATTTTATAATAAATTGATATATGTTTAAATTAAAAAAACCTCTATTGAATTTTAATCTATTTAAATTAAATTTGATTCAAAATTAAAATATTTAATTTCAAATTGATCTAAATCAGCTTGATGCATGCCAGCTCTATGACTTTTTGTCTTTCTATCTGGCTGTCTGTCTATCTACTTAATTAGCTCTTTCTTTTTTCTAATCTAATTGCCCATGTTAATGTTGCTTTATTACTAATATAATTATTATTATTTGATAATATTACTAATATGATTATTTGTTTCATATAATAATGCAAAAAGTGCACTTCTTATAAGTTAAAAATTGACATTATACAATTTTAATTCATTTCTATTGAATTTTATTTATCCTTAGGTCCTAAGGTTGAATTCTACATTCTTTATTTAACTTCTTTCGAATAGAAATATTATTATTTTTGGAATAATTACCTACATGCCACACTATTTTGCTTTATTTATGCGTTGCCCATCCATTCTTAGTTAATTACGCTATGAACACTCAAAACATTATAAAATCTTACATACACACAATTTCACTTGTTTTCATTATAATGGGCAATTATAATTTTTCAATAACCTAACTATAGTTAGGTTACAAAAAATTTGAACCGTTCATCATATTATTTTAAGGATATTTAAATATATTTTGAGTGAAAATCTTAAAACTTTGATGTTTAGGTAGTGGCAAGGGAAGGAGATATTCGCGATGTGAATTGATTTTAGGACAGATCAGCGCTTTAGTGTGACATCTAGGAAGAAAAAAAATATGTACTATTAAGGTTAAAAATATAATTTTAATGATTTATTAATAAAATATTTTTTTTCAAATAGATTTTGACTGAGTTTTAACTTAAGTGTGCACGTAAGATTTCATAATATTTTGAGTGTGCATAGCGTAATTAATTAAGAATGAATGGGTAATACATAAATAAAGTGAAAGATGTGGCACGTAGGTAATTATCCCTATTTATTTTTACATTATATGATATAGCTTAAATTCATAAAAATAAAATAATTATGTCTCTTTTTGTTTACTCTATCTGATTATGAAAATATATTTTATGCTATATAGTAGTACGACATTTATTATAAATGAGTCGAGCAAAAAATCTCGAGTTTCAACCCTACTGGATTTCCAGGTATAGATCATGGCCCGAATTGATATTTCACGCGATTGGTGAGTTGATGTTGTTGAATTCGATCTATTGGCATGGCCTAATTTTAACTTTTGTGATATATGAGCAACAACATCTCAAGGACTTATATGAAATAATTTATCCTGATATAAAATAAATTGTAATTATGATGTTTTCTTTAATTTATTAAAAAAATTAAGTATTCCTAATAATGGTTGTAGATAATAATATACAACTAGCCTAGCTAGCTATATCTAATTATTTTTTAGCATTAAAAACACCTTCAATGAATTTAGCCAGTAAATTATATGTTTGAAAATTTGTCCTCTGTGTAAGCGTGCATATCTAGGTCAATCTTTTAAATAAATATTTGCAAAATCATGATATATGATTATATTTTGTAGAAAAATTAATTTGTTTCCCTAAGTTTTAAAATTTATTTAATATTTGAAGATAAAAATGAAATTTTTTAATATCCTATGCCATTTTGGAGTTTAAATAAATAGGGGTTTTATATTAAAATTTATTTGAATTTGAGATGATTTCATTGAGGTTCAAGCCTAATATTTTGAATGATATACAGTTGTTAATTTTAAAAGGACAAACAGCATGCAGTATATGCATCACAATTTTTTTTTTAAAATGTTAGGGATTAAATTTTTCATGCGTATTACATATTTGACATCAACTTATCATACTTACATACAAGTAAAAAAATATATATATAAATATTGTAAAAATTATCTTCAATGATCAGTTATCTGTGACCTTACGAAAAAAAAAAAAAAATTTTACGTAATACATGTATTAATACATATTTGATCACCTCTATTATAGATTTATTACTTAATTATTTACGAATTAGTTGCTTTTAGTCTTTCATCGAAGCACCACATAAGTAGTCACTTGGATATTACTAATAAATAAATGGAATATTTCTCATAAATATCGTGATAACTGACGATTGAAGGTGAATAAGTTGTATATTATTCATAAAAATGTAGTGATCTATATGAAATCTTTGATGTCAAAATATGCATATAATATGAAATTTTTTTATGATATATATAACATATATGTGAAGATTTTATCAAAAAAAAAAAAAAAAAACACACACATATGTGAAGTTAATCTACTCAGGGTTTAGTTTATATTATTATGCACTAGCTCTACTAAAAGATGATATAGGTAGGAGTTATTTTACTATTTTTGACTAAAAAGTAAACTCCTTGGATATGACATGCATTAAAATGCATGTCAATTTATTTTTATTATTTAATATTATCTAATAACCCCTTAGCTATAAGAATTTCTACTACTTTGTTACAATTTTTGTCACTTGTATGCCACAAAAAAAAAAAATCTTCCATTCGGACAAAGCACCGTGTTAAAACAAATAGGAGCACGACACATCAGCGGGTGGGGCTCACTTTCATTTATGTGGTGCAATCCTATTTGTATTTAGATGATGTTCTATTTGGATGCAATAAAATTTTTCAATAGAGAAATTATACTCATGATGTTCTTACTTAATTCTCAATTTTATCGGTTTATGTTTAGAAATTAAGGTTTAGATTAAAAGTTATTTTTTTAAAAAATTCATATATAGATGTAGACCAACTGGTTGCACAACGTAGTTATATAAAAATATTATCTGAAAAAAAATATTTTCACTATAGTTGTAATATCCTAAATATTTATTTTATAATTTTATTATTAATAATAAAATATTTAGGATATTACAATAGTTACTGTCAAAAAAATTATTGTACAAATTAAGGACCTAAATTGAGTTAAAATAATAATATTTTATGAGAATAAATTTGTTACCATTTTAATAATTATGAGTTTAAGATAAACATTAGCACAGTATTATGGGTAATTATTTATTTTACCTCAAATTTGTACTTAATATGATCAATTAAATCTCAAAGATGAATATTAATTTACAGCTCTCCCTAATTAATGTTGATCAACAACTCTAATTAATCTAATCCTTTTTAAGAAGTGAAAATTAATATGTAATTAATATATCTTTAGGTAATTTAGAAGTAAATTTTTGGGTAAACTAAATGATATATATAAATCTCTTAAATAAGAAATAATTAATTACATATTTCATCATTTCATCTTTATGTAAATGATACAGCTAATTAAAAGTTTTTATTTTATTATATTTTTTTCTTTATTTTCCCACCAGAAAGTTAAATGAAATTGCATCAGTTAATTAGAATTTTTAATTGAGAGTTAGGTCATATAAAATTATTATTATTATTATTATATATATATATATATATATTCTATTAATGTCTATTTCTTTTAAATTAATGTTATATTTTCTATTTCTGTAAGTACACTTCTCCAGAATAATTAATGCCATTCACTTTAATTAGAAGTATAAAATATTTAAGTAAAAGATCAAAACAGTCTCCTTCAACGTCATTAATTTATAATCTTAATGTGATTATGATTTTAATATTATTATATCATCAAAAAGCTACCACACTAATTAATAAGTAAACTGTTTCCTCCTTAGCCTGCATGCATGCCCTTGATTAATATTAATTAATTAATAGCATCACACTTTACATATAAAAAGGTCCCAAATTAGATGAAAAGTATTTTTTTATTATTTTATTTTATTTTACCTTTTTGTTATAGTTTAAAATTTAAGTCAAAAATTTAGGATAGCGATCATAGAGCATAAGATTTTAAAATGTTCAACTATAGCTATATAGCTAAAATTATAATACAATGTGAATAACTATAATGAAAGATATTTAAATTATTTTTTTGCGTTCATTTTACATTATTGAAAACAAAATCAAGTATATATGCTAATAATTTTTTAACCCACAAAAATCTATATATATATTTGTTTGATCTTCTAAAACTACTAAATTATGCGGATGAATTGATCGTATATAAATAAACAAGTTTGCTATACGATACGTATACATATATATGTCAGCAGTTTTTGTACTAATAGTTAGCTATAGTTTTTCATTTCAGATGCTGAGCTTAAAAGAGAGCTGGGAAGCATTTGGAGGTGGTGAAAAGAGGAAGCCATTGCTGAAGGCTACAAAGGATCTGGGGAACCCTAGCTGTAAAGTATCCATGGCTTCAAGGTCCAAGGAGGAAGATGAGCCACATTCAAGCTATAGAATGAGTTGGTTAAAGCACAAGCAATGCACCAAGATCTTTAGAGAAGCTGATTCTGTGGTAGTAGCTGAGGTACTAACAACAATTTAATTTAACTTAGATTCAACCAATTAATGTTTCTCATGTGTACGTATATATTCGAAATTTTTTCATGCGAGTTCACGAGGTTGTTCGCTTGTTCCGCATAGGTCTTTCGTTAATTAACTCTTATCATCAATTTAACATGAAAAATCAAAACATATTCTTCCTCTTCTTTTCCAATATTCATGCATCCCTTCATTCTTCCTCACTCTCTTTTCTCTTACTTCTTCTTTCTAGCTCATATTCCTCCTCATTCATCTATTTTTTTGCATCTTGAATGGAGGGAGAAGTTCAGTATTTTGATCAATTTTTTCAGTGAAACACTCGATTATAATGAAAACATTTACTTATTCGTACTTACGTTAAATAAAAATTGACCAAATTAAAAACTAGAATGAAATTTATTTAAAAAGTTAGGTGCGTAAAATGCAAGACAAACCTTAGAGACTGAAGTACTGTAAATTATCATTTAATTAATATTGAGCATAATAGCCGGAGTTGAAGATTTCGAGTTTGGGTTTAACATTTTCATCTGATTATCCGAGCCAGATGACTAATGGGTCATGTTAATCAATTCGATAATTGTGTGTAACATGGATGAAGTTTCTGAATTTGATAGGTCAATAGAAAATATGGGACACAGACAAGAAGACTGCTTGATAAGGATGTGCTCACCTTATGGATTGATCAGGGCATGGATCAAGCTATTGTAATGGCCATGATCATGATCACAAATTCAATGGCATAAATGTAAATTATAAGCAGATGTTAAATAAAACTTAGGCATAAATATGATGTGTTGTTTTTTTTTGTAAATTAATGTAACAATTCAATTCTACAAAAATACAATCATGGTTAAATTTTTTTTTTTGAAATTTGTTACTCATTCTAAGTTTTGTGTAAATCAAAAGAAACATTATCAACCATGTTTTGGCTTAACATATGCTTATGTAATTTATTAATCTTTTTTTTTACATGTAATAAAATTTTAAAACCACGAACGCTTGTATATATGGCGTAGATGAACAAAAGTGGGGCGTTGTTATCCCTACTTCTGTGGGATATCGACGGAGCTTCTAAAAATCACGTAGGCACGTAATTAACCCAATATAAAATCTCTTAGTGTATATATATATATATTACTACACAAAAATTATAAACATTTCATTTTATAGATGTATAAATAGTAAGAAATGTCCTTTGAGAAGACCTTTCATAGTTACATATTAAGGAGTTATTGTGCTGGCTAGTGTGAGACTATCCTTTTATTATAGTATTTCTCTATGATGTATTAATTCATCCTCCAGACATTTGTGTGAAATGAGATGCACTTCGCAATGATGCCAACTGTCTCATATTTATCGAATTGGTATTTCTGTACGACGCTTGCCGAAAACAACAAAATGATGGGTGCGTGTGGAAGAAATATCTACTGTATAATTATATGATCTCTCTTGCTATGAGATAATAATCGTTAATAATTGGTTTGCTTTATGTCATCACGCATTGAGCAACACTCATCCCACACCTTGCACATCTTGCACGTAGACCTCGTTTGGTTTAAATTTTTTTTTTTTTCAGTTTAATGGGAAACAAAATTTATTTTAATATTAAAAAGTGTATAAAATGTGAAATAATTTTAATTTTAATATTCGTATTTATGTTAAATGTTAAATAAAATTAATTTTTATAATTAAAATTTATGTTGGGTAAAAAATTGCTTTGAATCAAATGAGACTGTAAGATTCTTAAGAATTTAATACGATGAATAAAGAGAAGAGTTAATTTTTTTATTAATAAATTAATTATTACATGTGTCAAATCATAAATTAGAGATTATATAACAAATATAAGTATGCATATGGGAAATGATCAAAAAATGAAGAAGCTTATATAATTAACATGGTAAGTAGAACTTTATAGTTCAAGCCATTGTGCAGATAGGACCCTCACATTTCCAAAATATCCACATAGGACCCTTTAGTTGATGAATAGGTTAGGCCTGTAAATGGGTCGGATCTTGATCCGATCCGATCCGTGATCCGAACCGATTATCTTATAAAATGGAATAAATTTTTGACCCGCACGATTATTCCGAAAAATCGACTCGCTCCGTTTAAGTATTGCCAGGTTGGATCCGGGTCGATGTTGATCCGATCCGAAAAAAATCTGACCCGGAAATTCAAAAACTGGCAGGACGGATCAACAACTTGGGAAGATTCATCTCAAAAGCCGGGGATCGATGTTTGCCATTCTTTCGATGCCTACACAACAACAAGGGGGGTCAGTGGATCAACGAATGCGAAGCTGCTTTCACAGAGCTGAAGAAGTATCTTACCTCGACCCCGATATTAGTGGCGCCAAAAGAAGGAGCGGTCCTGTCTTTATACTTGGGTGTCTCTAACACCCCAGTCTCAACGGTTCTCGTGGACGACGATAAGGGGGTACAACATCCAATCTTTTATATCAGCCACATACTCCTAAACGCTGAAAGCCGATACCCCACGCCGGAAAAGCTTGCTCTGGCTCTCCTAGTGACGGCGAGAAAGCTACGCTTATATTTTCAGTCCCACACTATATAGGTTGTCACTGATCAACCACTCCTGAAGATACTACACACTCCTGAGGTCTCGAGAAGGCTGCTCAAATGGTCCATTGAGCTGGGCGAGTATGACATCAAGTATGTCCCACGGACGACAATCAAGGCTCAGGCGTTGGCAAATTTTGTCGTCGAGCTTTCTACTTCAGAGCCACCGCTTGCTAGACATCGGACCAAGCTCTGGTCCCTTCATGTCGATGGTGCATCTGGATCGCAGTCCCAGGGGGCTGGGATTCTCCTAACCAGCCCAATGGGAGCTACCTTACACCAGGCCGTGACACTTCAGTTCAAGGCTATAAACAAATTGCAAGGCTAAGCTTCGCACTCAGCATGGCTGTGAAGTGCATATAAGTATTCAGTGACTCCCAATTGGTCGTCAACCAGATGAATCGAGCATTCGAAACAAAGGACAAGGTTCTGAAAAAATATCTGCATCAAGCCCAGTCCTTAATCTCTCAGTTTGGAGAATTCTTCCTTACGCATATTCCCAGAGAAGAAAACCAAGTGACAAATCGGCTCGCAAAGGTGGGGCTCCCCGACCTCCGCCGAACTCAAATATTCGAAAGGCCTAGTTTCGAATGCACAGAAATCTACTCTAAGGAGCATCCGCCTTGCTGGATGGACAGGATTCTCAATTATTTGAAAGATGGGACGCAGCACAATAACAGGCAAGAGGCGAAGAAACTGAAGCTTGACAGCGCCAAATACATCCCCATCAATGGAGAGCTCTACAGAAGGTCTTATGCCAAGCCCCTCACCAAGTGCTTGAGGCCTGAAGAAGCTCAAGAAGTCATGGAGGCTGTGCACAAAGGGGAGTGCGAAACTCATGCTCGTGGCCGAAGTCTGGTTATGCGAATCCTACGCCAGGGATTCTTCTGGCCAAATATCCACAAGGATGCTCAGGCGTTCGTGGATAAATGCTCTCAATGCCAGTATTACGCTGACATGCACAGACAGCCTGTCGGCTATTTCAAACCCATCAATTCGTCTTGGCCCTTCGCTGTTTAGGGGCTGGACTTCCTGGGCCCAATGCCTACGGCCATGAGGAACTATAAATGAATACTAGTGGCTGTCGACTACTTCACAAAGTGGATTGAAGCCAAGCCACTTACTCAGCCTACTGTGCAGAATATCAAAAATTTCCTATGGGCTAACATCGTCTGCAGATACGGCATACCGATGGTAATTATCACCGACAATGGTATCCCGTTTGCTAATCAGCGGGTCCATGACTTCTGTGGCAAACATCAAATCAATCTCAAATACGCATCTGTCTGGCATCCCCACACCAATGGGCAGGCAGAAACCGCTAACAAAAATATCCTGAATATCTTGAAGAAACGTCTCGACGGCGCCAAAATTCGCTGGCCGGAAGAACTACCAGGCGCTCTTTGGGCTTACAATACAGCTCCTTCCGAGGTCACTCAGGAGTCTCCTTTCTACCTTTCATTCGGGATGGACGCAGTCATACCAGTTGAGCTAGAACACTCCTCCCCCAGAGTAGAAATCGCAGCCAACTTCAATCTCGAAGATTTGCAAACCTGGATGGAAGCGCCGGGTTGAAAGGTATTTCAACCGCAAGGTTAATCCCAGGACTTTCGTTCAAGGAGACTTGGTACTCAAACGATGGCTTCTTGCTGGCAGCAACTTGGGAGTTCCCAAGGTTGAGCCTAACTGGGAAGGCCCTTACATCGTGCGTGAGGTTGCTGGACTGAACGCATATTATTTCATGACTTCTGAAGGCATCCAACTCCCCAGAACTTGTAGTGGGGATGATCTAAAGAAATTCTATGCCTGATCCCTGACAGCAGTTCATCTTTATACTCCTTATACAAGATTCATTTGTATAGATTCATTCAAAAATTTATTACACGGATTCAATCAACGAGTTCTGGGCATTCTTTAGACATCTGAGTTCTTCCGAAATATATCTAAATTTCTTTATGCTGTCCCAAAGGTTATATCTTGAATTCCGAAGTTCTTGTGACAATGAATCTTACACCTATTAATTCATATTGGGGTATTCATATCAGCCTAACGTCTATCGCTCAGGTATGATTTCAACCTCAAAACTCTCAACTATCATACTCAAGGCGCCCGAGCCTCATACACGATGGTTAATTATAACTAACCTTCCTAGGATCTGCCGCTCTAACGGGAGTCAGCCCTTGCCTCAAGTACAAACATTGGCCACGATATTTCAGACGAACAAGTCCTTTTGGCATTGGGTCAGATAACTCCTTCTAGGCAGGATCTCCACTATTATTATTTCTTCTTTCCTGTGCAGGCGGATAAATGGATATGATTCCAAGCCCGAAATTATGAAACCCCAGAGGTCAGCCCATGCCTTAAAGTACAAACATCAGACACGATGTTTCAGATGCTCCAAGTCCTTTTGGCATTGGGTCAGATAATATCTCTTAGGCGGGATTTCTCCTGTTATCATTGCTTCCTTCCTATGCGGATTTATGAAGTTCAAAGTTCAAGTTGGGAACATTCTATACGACTCAAAGACCTTTATTATTAACTAGTTATGAGGAGTTTTCTCATAGAGTCACAATCAGAATGTCTCAAACCTCATACAAAGGTACCTGTTCATTTCATACACATCAGAATAAAACAGGTATGCAAGACAAAATAAGCTTTCTATTCATTCATTTTCAAAATTACAAAGAGTTGAGGTTACAATTTACTCATCTTACAAGGAAAGTGGGTTAGCCTTCACTGATCCCATCCAAAAGATCGAACATCTGATGGATGAGGTCGTCAGTTAAGTTAAAACCCTCCTCCCTGTAAATAGGTTCAGCGGCCAGGCAAGGAAAGGGATCCACTTCCCCAAGGTCAGAGGCAGTAATTTTGCCCCCTTAGATCAAAGTGGAGGCCAATCCTTCCCATGCCCGCTTGATCCCATCTAACCTCTCCTTTCTACAAGGTAAGCTTATTTTGTAGGTTTTCACAGTTGCCGCAGACCTCTCCGCGACAATGGCCTCCTGGTCCCCGGTGACTTTGTCCAACTTCTTCTACATACCCTTATTATTAGCCTCAGCGCACTCATTGCAGATTTATAAACTGCAAACTCCTCTTGTAGCTTAGCCTTCTCCTCCTGAACAGCGTCAAGTTGAGAAGACTTTACGGCAAGCTGCACTCTCAAGGTCTCAATTTCTTCATCCCTTTGATGAAGCTGACGACCTTATTCCAGTACTTGCTCCTCTGTCCTCAGGGTCCTGTTCAAAGCCAACGGCAAGCGAGCAAGAATCTGCAACAAAAACAGAGTTAGTTCACGAGAACAAACGGGAGAGAAGGCCTGAGAGAGAATCCTTACCACGGCTACCCTGTTGGGGAAGCCTGAATAGAGCTCTGGCGTCGAGGTCCTCTCCAACTTCTCCTCCAATCCTTTTGACACCAGGCCGCTTCCCAGGGCAAGGCTTACATCTCCTCGGTAGACGTTGCCTTGGTTCGCGGATGGCAGGGAGATGACGGTCAACCTTCTCTGATCTTCCTTTGTACTCACCGCGATCCTTGTACCTTCGTCCCCAAAGATCCCGGTGAAATTGGTGCTGTAAGGGGGCTCGATGCTTTGCTACCAATCATGACACCCCTCCACAGCAAGACCTTCCTCCTCTGCACCTTTCCCTTTCTTTGCTGGGGGCTCTGGGCTCGCAACCTCGAAAGGACCCCTTTTCTTCTTAGGGACCTCCCTGAGAATTAAGTCCAGACAGGGGCTCCCAACATTCTCCCTTCCTTGGCCTCCTTCGGCCTTATTTCCTTCCTCCTTTTCTCCTATGACAATCCCTTTGTCACCTTTAGGGATTGTCTGGTGCTTGGCGGCTAACACGGGTTCCTTCCCCTTTCCCGTGTACCCTAGCTCAGATAAAGTTTTCCTGTCGTCTATGGCATCCTCAGGAGAGGATACCACATCGACGGCGATTCCGCCACAGACTGGCTCCAGAACCTCTATCACCTCTTCCTCCCCCACCTCAGTAACCTATTTACTGAGCTAGGTGGTAGGAGGCTGCCCTCTCCTGGCCCTCTTCATCAGAACCGTGCCGGGAGGTGGGACGACTTCCTTGAAAATGGCATACCCCAACACTTTGGCGTGCAGGGATATATCATTCCTCATGTGTCTGAGAAAGTCCTTCAGGGGCCAGCTCTGCCCCTTTATCCTCTCTAGGTTTTTCAGGGTGCCTTGCCCAGCCATCCACTTGTCGTCACCAACAAATTCAGGAAGGCACGTGCCTGGCATCAAGGGGATTCCTAAATCCCCTCCGACGAAGAAGTAGTAGTCCCTCCAGTCTGAGTGGGAACTACTTGCCCCTGAAAATATTGCCTTCGTCTTTGACCGCAGGGCCAAACATCCTCCGTACTCTGGCACCGCCATCCAGCTGAACAAACTCTTGAACAACGTCAAGGTCCACGGTATCCCCTGAGCCTGCAACAGTTTCAGGAAGGAATACACGTAGGCAACGACGTTAGGGAGAGCTGCGCCGGGACGATCTAAAACTAGTTCAGGATTTCCTTGAACTCCGGTTGTGGCGGCAACATCAAACCGTACTCTACTTGCGCTCGGTATACACATACTGCCCCTTCAGGAGGACTGTTTGGTCGGAAGTCGGCGGTAGGGGGGATAATCGTCAGGTTGGGGTTTCATCTAAACACTCTGGTCGTGTTGAGCACCTCGTGCTCCATCAGGAGACTCTCCTGATAGCTGGTATCCTTATAAAACTGATTGGCCAGCTCGGCCCACTCGATCTCTCCTCCTCCCATGGCTTGATTTCGCAACGGATGGGGCGAAGATTTCTTTTTCTCTCTCTTAGGGTTTGAAGACAGACAAGTACTCCAGTTTTTCTTTGGGAAAGCCTTTATGGGAAACAGATGTGGCCTTTCGTCTTCTGGCCGTCTGATTTTATCGATCAGTGCACGGACACAATCAGACCATTCGTATCTTCTGACAAGTTTAGAATTCGAAGCGGCGCACGATTATCGAAGCATCGCACGATTATCGAAGCATCACTTCCCCCCCGTTTCTTTATACATCGTGCACGATAGTTCATAATCATGCGCAATGTTTTGAAACAACGTTCTATTCCTTGTTCTCTTTACTGTTATCATCCAATGTTTTATGATCGTGCACGACAATAGCCGCTTTCATTCTTTTAACCTAGAATTTATCATTGGTTTTATATTTTCACACTTATGAATTCTTGTTCTTTCTCTTTTCTAATCTCGTGGTACCTATCTCAAATATGAAAGAAAAGACAAACACAAACAGAATTCATTCAGAATAAGTTTTTGAAAGAAAAAATGTATTTTATTAATGATAAAATTTATTACAGATTTCATTTTCTCTATTCTCTTATATGTTTCTCTCATGAGTACAGGAAAAATAAAGAAAATACAATGCTTCAGAACTTAGACACCTAGTGTAATAGTGTCGACCTCAAACATGAGGGAACCCCCCTCTTTGAGACCAAATCTATTACACTCCTGATAGCAGGAAGCAGATCGCCCGGGAGCTGCCAGGACTCCTCTCCTCAACTATGTTCCCTTCAAATATAATGTTGATGATGAGACTAAGGAGTTAGGAGAGGACGGAGGCAAGTCACTTCTGGCTACCTGGCTGATCCTGCTGCTGGACTTCGGGAGGAGCACTCCGGCCTAGCCATCTGGCCTCAACGGGAGTAATTTGGCCCTCTTCAGGACTCCTGCGTAGGGGAGACAGATGATATCCCCAACCAACGTAGGACTTTGCTAGAGAAACCTCCTCTAGGCAATGGCTCCCAGCGTCGAAGAACTTGTCTGGACCCTTAGGGCCACAGAAGGGAGGAACAGCGGGACCTTAGATATTCTCATGATCTAAGATACTTACATCAACTAATGTCTGCAGGAGAACGTCAAAAGCGGCCTGATTCTTCACGTGGTGACCCACCGGCGAGGCGCTGACGATGTTCACCGCCCTCCTCACCACTTCTTCCAGATCCTCCATATGCCGTCCCCGCCATCCAAAGCTATTCTCCACCAAGGCCCGCAAGGAGTGAACTTCAGACTTCAGCAACTCCTCCCGACGACGAGTTTCGGAGGCCGCCTCCTTCGCCCCCGACGATACCTCCCTGGCCTTTGCAACTTCATCCCTTAGCCAGCTTCTTTCTTCTTTCAAAGCGTCCTTCTCATCATATAACTCATTTATCCTTTTTCGGAGGTCTTTGACATAAGCAGAATGGGCTTGGTTCACATCCGATAGGCTGCGGTGGAACTCTCCCCTTGCAGCCTCACTCTTACTGGCTCATTCTGCGTTACTTAAAGCCAGGAAAACCAACTTATTTTCCAGTTTATACAACTTCCCTAGCTCCTCCCTATGATCATTTTGGGAGTGCTTCGTGACTTGCAACAAAGCGCCCTCCAACTCCTCTATTCTTCGAAGATGGCAAGCCTCCCCTTCCTCCTTGCCCTTTAGAGATTTTACTACCTCCAGAACCTTGGATGTGCTCCCCAGGATCTTCTTATCCTCTCTCCTTATCTCGAACAACCTTTTTCCTAATACGCCCCATGTCTCTTCAGTGCTGAGGGTGACATTGGAGGCAGCTGGAGGAACTCTGTTCTTCTCCTTAATCACTTCCTCCATCTTGCCTCCTGGCCCTTCAATGCCAAGGGCGACTCCGGGAGCAACCTGAAAGGTCACCTCCTTCTTCCCCTTAATCGCCTCCTCCATCTTACTGCCCTCCTCCTTTCTTCCCTTTTCTTTCTTTTTCTCATCATTTCGGAGATTCGCTAGAAGGAAAGAAGGGAAAAGGGCTTCTTTTTCTTCTCAGAAGGAGGGATTGATATACTAAGTGGAGCGGGACCGCAAACCTTAAGGGGTGTCCTCTTCATGCCCTCTGCAGAAGGAACCTCGAATTTGGGAAGGAGCTACTCAACCTCTTCATCCTTGAGCAGGATCTTCCAAGGCGCTAGTTTTTCCCCCGCAACCGCTTCACTCACCAAGATCACCTCCTTCCGCTCTCCAGCCTTCAAAGGCGGCTTGACTGGAGAATCAGATATATTCACCACTTCTGCGGCCTCTGCACCTGCTAGCTCCTACACAGACTCCAGCGTCTGCGCCAGCACCGCAGCTCCGACTTCTTCCTCTTGGAGTGTTTCAACAAGCTCCGCCATTGCCGGTTTCGGCGACCCTTCAGATGGTTCTAGTAGCCTCCTCTTCTCAGGAGGAGGGGCGTTAATAGGAAGATCGTTGGCTCTCTTCTTTGAGAAGTTTGACAGAGTTACCCACTTCTTCCTCTCCGCCATCTCTCTAACGATCTACTCTCTCTTGCAGAAACTTTCAGGGGCCGGAGGAAGAGAATACGGATCGGCGGACACCGCCTCCGTCTTATCCTAATAGGTCTTGGGCAGCGCGTTCACCATCGCGACGGTTCGCATTCCAGGACCCATATCAATATTCGCACCCTGACAATGCGGGGGGCTGATGTTAACATGTGGTTCCAGCACTGTATCCCTACCGTACACATGGTGCCTAGCTGGCATTTAGCCTTTATTTATTTACTAATCGATCTATCTGTTCTAACAGGTTTCAGACCCCGATCAAACCTCGGGCACGAGGGTTCAACCAAGCCTCGTCCACGACGAGCCAGGACCATCCCTGATAACATCGATGACGATGTTACAAAGCGGTGCCTGTCACAATCAGCTTGGCCCGACCGCATCATTCCCCGTACAAGGCCTTCTTTCCAAGACACGCAAATCAAGGGTCCGCATACCCCAGCTGTCACGGATTCCCAGAAGCAGTACCAATATTAAAAGTTAGCATCCTCCTTTTGCTGCTTTTGGTCCCTCCGGCGGCAGACAAGAGGCGCGAGCTCAGAACTTGTTCACCTCCTTTCCCCCGAAAAATCAGGACAAAGCTATGCAACCCATCGCCTACAAATACCTCCGAACAGTCTTCAAGCAAGGGGAACGAAGGATCATCGAAGAGGAAAGATCAAAAGGAGTGACCAGAGTGCAAGTAACCTCCCGGATTCTCCCATTCTCATTGTATTAAAACTCCAACTGAGGAGCTCTCTTTCTCTCTCTCCTTCCCAAATATTGTATTAGCTTTTACGGCTACTATTTTCTATTAGTGAAACTTCTTCGCTGATCGCTCGGTGGACGTAGGGGATTTTCTCCCTGAACTATCTTAAATTGTTGTGTGCTCTTTTGGATGCCCCGAACTCTCTCTCTTAAGCCTCAACCATCAGGCTTATCCTTCTGCGCGCTGCCGTCTCTTAGGACTTCTCTCTTTTTTGGTGTTCCTTGGGATCCCCTACATCCTACGTCAACATTGTCAAATATATTTTGAACCCTTTTGAGAATAAGGTTGAGAGAAGGACCGAAAAGAAGTCTCTTTAGAAGTGATTCTCAACTAATAGCTCAAGAACTCTTCACTTTTTCTTGTGAGTTTCTAGAGAGCAAGCAACAAGATATTATATTTTAGACATACATGACACACCACATATAAAATTTAATTTTAAAAATTAATTATATTTATAATATATATAATTTAAAATAGAGAATTAGCTTTACTTTATATTCTATATGCATGCTAAAATAATAAATAATTTATATCGCATACTTCATATATTCCAACATAATAACTGACTTTATTTTATACTATTTGTAACTTTTAATTAAAAATATTTTCATTTAAGTTTATCTTTAATCTTATTAAATTTAACATTTACAAACAAATTAGCCCTGAGGTTTAGTTACTCTTAACGATTCTAGAATTCGCAAACTACCTTTATTTCCTTCTTTTAAATTTATCTGGTCTATGATTGAGAAAAAACAATGAAATGATAAGAGAAAATTTAAGAGGAATTAGAAAAAAAAAAAATAATTTAGGAGCACTAGGATTATTAGAGGGCAATTTAGACATACAGAGCATTATAATGTATCCATTATAAATAGGACCTAGTAGCACCTATTCTAGGCCTATCAACGGATCGGATTCGGATCGGGTTGACCTCAACCCGGATCTGATTCCAATATATAAAAATCGGATTAAAAATCGGATCAGATCGAGGTCAACCCAGATCTGTTCCATGACCCGTCACGGTTCAGATTTTCGGATCGGAGTTCGGGTCGACCCAGAATTTTTTTTACATAATCGAACACTATTTTTTCAATGACTACAACTATTAGTTGTACATATATTCTTATATTTATAAATAAAATTTTGATCACTAAAATATTACACAAAAAATAAAGTGCAATTCTGTTAAAGCTAGCACTAAACATTTCATCTCAACGGTAAAAAATATTTATAGCTATTAATCCCACTTCACAATGCAAGTACTTCCTGTTTACTACACTTAAAATAACTTGCAATGGCCCTTTAATAATTATAGGTCTCAATCACATTTAAAAAACTTTCATAAAATAAAACAATAATTAACATATGCAATTAAATAATAAATAAATAAATAAATAGGTAAAATAATTTCATGCTCAGGATTGCCGAGATTTTATTTGGATTGACCTCTATTCCTCTGGCTGAAACTAGATAGCCCAAAAACTTTTCTGAGGCCGCGCCGAAGGTGCACTTGGCAGGATGAAGTTTGAGGTTAAACCTTCGGAGGGTGTCAAGTGTCTCCCTGAGGTCGTCGAGGTGTCCTAAGTTTTTGCTTTTGACTAGGACGTTGTCGACATATGCTTCAAGATTCCTCCCCCTTTGGTCCCTGAAGACGACATCAATCATATGCTGGTTGCATTCTTGAGACTGAAGGGCATGACGTTGTAGCGGTATGTGCCAAAGTCAGTGATGAAGACAGTCTTTTCTTCATCTTCTTTGGCCATCCGGATCTAATGGTATCCAGAAAAAGCATCCAGGAAACTCATAACCTCATATTTGAAGATACGATCCACCATCGTATCGATGCGTGGGAGAGGGTAAGTATCTTTGGAGCAGGCCTGATTCAATGTGCGGAAGTCTAAGCACATCCTCCACTTCCTGTTGGCCTTTTTCACTATGACGACGTTGGTGAACCATTGGGGGTATTGAACTTCCTTAATGTAACTTGCTCCGAGTAGTTTGTTGACTTCTTCTTTGATAGCGTCCTGCCTCTCCCATGCCATCACACTCTTCTTCTGTGTTATAGAAGAGCCAGTATCATATATGTTTAGATGGTGCTCGCAGACAGCCCTGTCAATGCCTAAAACATCTTCAGGAGACCATGCGAAGACATCAATGTACTCAGAAAGCATGACAGTGATTTCCGTCTGCTGCTTATCATTCATGAATGAGGATAAGTTTACAACTTTAGAAGAGTCCCCCCCCCCTCCAAAGTTACATTGATGACCCCTTCCTGTGGTACAGCGGGTTGAGATTCCCTGGGATCCAATTGATCGACCATGAGCTGTGCGGCGATCTGGAAACACTGGGTAGCCTGCCTAGCATCTCCTCTGATGGTGACAACGCCGCTGGAGGTAGGGAACTTCGCGCAGAGGTGAGGTGTGGAAATCACCATCCCAAAGGAATAGAGTGTTGTCCTTCCAAGGATGGCGTTGTAGCCTGACTTAGCTCTGATGACAGTGAATCTGACCATGTTCATGGCGTAGCCGTTGTCATCATTGAAGGAGATGGGCAAGGCAACGAATCCCAAAGGTTGAACCATCTCCCCGGAGAAACCGAGTAAGGTGGTTCCAGCACGGAGGAGGTTTACCTCCTTGAGCCCCATTTAAAGGAAAGCAGATTCGAACAGGATGTCGGCGACACTCCTAGAGCCGAGGAGCACTCGTCGAACATCAAAATCAGCTATGCGGGCGACGACCACGATTGGATCGTTGTGTAGGTTGCCCTGCTGGGGGAGATCTTCTTGGCAGAAGGTAAGCGGAATGGATGAAGAATGTTGCTGAGAGATGCCGTCGATCTCAATCTCTTGACAGCGAGCAGCGGCTGGGTCCATGCTGAAGATGGCGTTGATCGTCCTGGCTGCAGGGGGGTAAGGACGCCCTAGTTAGCTGGGGCCTGGAGACGGTAGGGCTTTAGCAGGAGCCCCAGTAACTTTGGGGGCCTTCCCTTTCTGCGCAGCAGTGAAGGTCGGTACCATCTGCATGAACTCCTCCAGCTTGCCCTGATCTGCCACTTTGTCGAGCAAAGCCCTGAGGCCTCAGCACTTGTGAAGCTTGTGCCCGTAGTTCCCGTGGAACTCACAATAATTATCGGGATTTACTCCGACTGGAGGCGCTAGATTGGGTCCGGCAGGTCGGACCCAACCTTGTTTGACGGCCGCCGCATAAACTTCAGGAAGCGGCCTGGAGAAGAAATGTTTCTGGTGCTGGACGTGTCGTCGCTTCCCCTCATCTCGACCACGACTTTTGGTCATATGTAGCTTCGTGGTCGGGGGTTCATCACCCCGATGTTTTCTCTTTCTCTTCTCCTGCTTGGCTCCAGAAACATCGGGGGGAGAGGACTTAGCATCCTCGAGGAGCATGAATTGGCTGGCTCTGGCCACCAGCTCTGGGTAGCTCCGGGGCTTGGCCATCTGCAGGGATTTAGACAGATCCCCCACCTTGAGTCCCCTCCAAAAATTATTCATGGCCACTGCAGGGTCGACATCTTCAGCTTCTGCCGTGGCGGCAAAGAAGTAGTTGGTGTAATCCCGGAGGCTTTTCCTTTCGCCTTGCTTAATGTTGGCGAACACCATATCAGAAACGACCATTCGGGTTCGATCGATGAAACGAGCGATCAGCTCCCATTTCAAGTGTTCATAGGAGGAAATGTGACCCCTGGGGAGCTTGATGAACCAGCTAAATGCCGCCCCCTTCAGGGTGTTCGCTAGGAGGTGGCACTTGGTAGCCTCATCTGGCTGGCAATAACGGACCACAGCCTCAAACCCTTGTACGTGCTCGCGGGGGTCGGTCGCGCCTTTGTAGGCCTCAAGCCTGGGCAGCCTGAAGTCTTCTGGGATTGGGGCCAACCGGATGGCGTTGGTAAAAGGAGCATTATCGTCCATTGGTCCAAAGAAGGGGTCAGACCATGAGGGGCCTGAACGCCTGGAAAGAGGGGGTCTCTTCCGGCAAGGAAAGGAGGGAAGGCAGGTGGAAGGAAGACAGGCTGTGGTAGCGGACATGGTGGAGGTGGGTTCTAGTGAACCTCCTGAGGGCGAAAGGGGCGTCTGGACGGTTGAGAAGAGCCAGACATCTGAATGGAAGGCTCTGCGACAGGAAGTGCGGGAGCAGGAGCCTCAACGACCGGAGGAGGGGCCGCTGCTACAGGCGGAAGAGGTTCTCGGGCCAGCGCAACCGGCGGAAGAGGTGCAGGAGCCGCCGCGACCGGCGGGAGAGGAAGTATTGCGCACACTGGCTGAGTCTGCCTAAGAATCACGGCCTGCTGGGCTGTAAGGCCAGTGACCAGGTCAGTGAAATTCGTGAGCATCCCCTGAAGTTCTGAGACACGGGTACCCCTGGAGGAGGAAGCAGATTCGGCGTGGTGCCGAGAGGTTGAGGCCGAAGCTCTGTCGTCCGGCGCCTGAACGGAAGGTTCTCTAGCGTGTGTACTGCGAGCAGCGGAGTTGATTCTGCGCGTCCTAGCCACCATCTTCTCAAGGTCTCAATGAAAGCACCAGAAGATATTGACGTAGGATGTAGGGGATCCCAAGGAACACCAAAAAAGAGAGAAGTCCTGAGAGACGGCGGCGCGCAGAAGGATAAGCCTGATGGTTGAGGCTTAAGAGAGAGAGAGAGAGAGTTCAGGGCATCCAGAAGAGCACACAACAATTTAAGGTAGTTCAAGGAGGAAATCCCCTACATCCACCGAGCGATCAGCGAAGAAATTTCACTAATGAAAAATAGTAGTCGTGAAAGCTAATACAATATTTGGGAAGGGGAGAGAGAAAGAGAGCTCCTCAGTTGGGGCTCTAATACAATGAGAATTGGAGAATCCAGGAAGTTACTTGCACTCTGGTCGCTCCTGTTGATCTTTCCTCTTCGATGATCCTTCGATCCCCTTGCTTGAAGACTGTTCGGAGGTATTTGTAGGCGATGGATTGCATAGCTTTGTCCTGGTTTTTCGGGGTAAAGGAGGTGAACAAGCTCTGAGCTCGCGCCGCTTGTCGGCCGCCGGAGGGACCAAAAGCAGCAAAAGGAGAATGTTAATTTTTAATATTGGTACTGCTTCTGGGGATCCGTAACAGCTGGGGCATGCGGACCCTTGATTTGCGTGTCTTGGAAAGAAGGCCTTGTAAGGGGAACGACGCGGTCGGGCCAAGCTGATTGTGACAGGCACCGCTTTGTAACATCGTCATCGATGTTATCAAGGATGGTCCTGACTCGTCATGAACGAGGCTTGATTGAACCCTCGTGCCTGAGGTTTGACCGGGGTCTGAAACCTGTGAGAACAGATAGATGAATTAGTAAATAAATAAAAACTAAATGCGAGCTAGGCGCCATATATACGGTAGAGATGCAGCGCTGGAACCACTTGTTAACAGACAAAAATCTCATATGCAAGAATTTTAAGAGTGAGCAAGCAAATTTTTACTATAAATTATATCTAAGTTCCTAAATTTAAAACAGTATCACAATTTTAAAAATTTAACGTATAAATTCCTAATGCATAAATGTATCAATCAAGTTCCTAATTCAAATATATATATTAATTAGATTTACTTTTAAATTTTTACAATTAAATTTTTTTAAAATACCTAAAATGCCTCAGTCCCCTCGCACGGTGGAGCTCATTTTTGACATACCAATTTCAAACCACAAATTCAAAGTTGTAATTGATGATTTGGAAGTGGCAGTCTTAAGCTTTAATATTAGCTCCAGATTCCTACTCAATGAATAGCTAAAAAGGAAACAAGATTAATGAAATAAATGTGTGAGAAGACCAGAAAATCGGTAATAATTAACGTTCCACTTCGACTTCTGATCCCCAAGAACTTTAAGAAATCTGACAATTGAAAGAAAGAAATGACATTTATATACATAGCACACAATTTATGACATATTATACTATATATTCTCTTCACAAAATTTACATTATAAAGTAATTATTTTTTGTGAAGATTTGTGTTACTGCCAATTTAAGTTTCAAATGCCAGCCTTTGCAAGTACCTTTAGCAGTTAGCACTACCAAAACATATTAAATTCAACCAGACAATGATTCCACAATGTGAATTAATATTTAATTTAACAAATTAGAGTCTACAACATCACAAAAAAGGAATGTGATCTTCCATAACAGTTACTAAAGCTACAATTACATAAGAAAAAGTTTTCACTTTAAATTTTTCAGTAAAGGCTTTTACAGTAGCTCTGAACTGAGATATGGTTCAATCTTCATGACAGTTATGGAGAAAGACAAAGCGGCTGAGACTATCTACTGAAGTTGAATTTTACTTGGATGACATAGCGCATCAAAATCTGTTCCACATTATACACAATGAATTCATTGTACAGCAGGGAGCCCTGAAAAGGATGAAAAATAACTCTTTATTAGGTTTTAGATGAGCACCATGGACGTTGCAATGATAACTAGAGATAAATACTTCAGAGAGTCTTAGGTGCACAATGCATAGATGGTGTTACCTATCTCACGCAAAACGTAATCTCAGTCATACACGTAGATGATCTCTCTCGGAGCATTTAATGCCCCATCAAATGCTAACGATGAGGCACTATGTTGTTTTGCAAAGAAAAATTCATATGAGTACGAGAAGAAATCTTTGGTTACTTATAGATCCTACAAGTCTTGTACTTCTAGTGATCCAGGCATATAGCAGAACGAAATCTAAAACATTCACAAGGATACATGTTTTGCACTTTATGTGATCCAGCTATGCGAGAAATAAGTTTTTACCATTTCTTATATCTTATACATATATATGATTGTACAGCAATACAATTGATGAGAATTTTTGTGTGGTTTGGAAAATGTATGCATGTTTCCTATTCGTATAGATCCCAAGAATATGTCATTGAGCAAGGGGGGATGAAGGTACATATTGATCCTATACCGGTATTATAGATAGGAACAATATTTCTTATTTAGAATATGCATGTAGGTTTCTTACACCCAGCAATCTATTGTATAGGAGTACAAAATGTCGGTTCCTCCCTTGCTAAAATGTTTTGATGTTTAGCAATTATTTTAAGTTAGTTTATGGCTAATATGTTTTGTTCAAGTGTGTTAAATTTCAGGAAAAATTGATGGCGATTATGGCAAAATATTTTTATTTTAAGCATGAACTCAATAATGTCATTTCAAAAACTGGAGCTGAACAATTTATTTTCTTGTGTATCATCATTCTTTTCCTCGTAATTTTTAGATCTTTCATATCATAGATTGAGTATTTGATTGTGTTGAAGGTGGGTAGATAAAGTTTTGAGTACATTATTTTGTAAACTACAACTCCACTGCTTTTGATCGATCACTAGATCGATCAAAATGTTTGATCGATCAAAGAAAATCAACTACCCCTGATCGATGAAAGATAACTGCTTCAGGTAGGAAACCTAGTTTGATCGATCAGTTAGTCGATTAAGCTTGATTTGATCGACTAAAGACAGTGAACCTTTAAGCTTGATTGATCAAAGCAACTCTTGTTAAATGAGATTTCTGTAGGTTTTGATCAATCAAAGTCAGCCAAAATCTAGCCGTTACACTCCAATGGCTAGTGGCTTGATCGATCATGTGATCGATCAAAGACCACTAGACCTGACTTTTTCTAGTCGTTATAACTCTTATTCAAAGGAGTAGAATTTTCATATTTATCTAATACTGTACATTTGATAGTGTACAAAGCCCTAGAGACTATTTGTAGATTTTTTTATACGGGCTTCTCTGCCTATGACAAAAGGAGTGATTATTATTGATACATTGATTGGTTGGATAGTTATTGTGGACTAGGCTCAATAGAGAGCCAAACCACATTAAAATTTGTGTTCTTCTTCATGTACAGTTTTCATTTCCTTCCACATATTATCATTATTATTAATATTTCTTATACTCTAACTCATATATTTAGTAAATTAAAATTCATTAAATTTTTTAATAGGAGTCTATTCACCCCCCTCTAGACCCATACCGATCCTACACAAAACATACATCCCACGAAACATTTATGATATATTTTAAGTCAAGTATCTCCTTTACATGCATATGGATAGCATAGAATACGATGGATGGGATTATCCGTGTGGTTTAGAACATGCGTGTGGGTTTCATATTCATATATGATCCCTGCAATATACTGTCGCATAGGGAGAAAAGAGGTGACATGAGCAATAATTTCTTATAGAAATTTGAAATTAGATTGTGCAGCTGCAAATTTTTTCTATGATGTTAAAAATTTCTCAGAATTCATGCTAACATCCACAAACTTACATTACTTTTGCGTGGATTTATATATGCGTATAACGCATCTAAGACTCTCATACATAGAGAGAGAGAGAGCTCTGATCTCAAATAATCAAGCGTAGAACAATCACCTGTTTATCAGGTTTTTTCGGTTTACCAAAGGGCACCAGCAAACCATCTTCAAGTTTAATAGCTTTTGACATGTCAGGTTGTGTGGCTCCGACTCCTTTTGTGCTGCAAAAGGAATTTAATAATTAAATGGACAATGTACAGACAGAAAGAGGGCGACAGTAGATATTCTGTTATTTCTTAAACAGAAACTAACTACAAATTCATTTAACTGAAGTTGCTCTTCATATATGCTCAACAATAAGGTCAGAATCAGTTGTTTATTTACTCAAAATGCCACATGATTTTTTTTCAAACTTTTCTTTTTCAAAATGCCACATGAATTTATGACCATACACGGGATCAAGAAAAATATTCAAAATTCTTAATAAGCAATGTTTATATAATGTTACACGTGCTATAAAAATGTGATAATGATCACAATAGTTATACACCATATCATGATTATATAACTTACAACCTGATGCATACCGTCCTGGGTTTTATTATAATCGAACTGGCCCTCTTCATACACAATTCCAGTTCGGTTCTGGCTCGATATAAAAATAGAGCCAGCTCCGTTCTTAAATCAAAACATCTCAAAACTGAGCATTTCAACACAAACTGTTTTATTTCTGAGTTGAATTCAAGGCAGCGCCAACTCAAAAATTCCATTCCTAGTTTTTCCTGACTTGAGATCAGCCATGTTTAGAAAGGAATTCAACTTATTTACCAAAAGAAAAAAATATATATAATTGATTTCAAAATAAAATACGACTGCAGCCCAAATTCATGTTGTGTGACAAGATTGCATGTACTCATAAACTAACCTTAGCTTTCCCTCTGGCAAGTTATTTGCCTGACAGTTTCCTTGAAGTAGCTCAGCCATATCTCCAAGGGCAACCTACATCTTAAAATAAGTCGGTACATCCAAAGAGGTTATGTTATCACCAGGTAGCAAAACCAACCTCACAAAGGAGCAGCACCCCAGTACCATTCGCAGTTGTCGCATGGCAATAATTTGCACTTTTCGAAAACATGTCAGCAAAATAAACTCCCTTGCCGAACATGTAACCGGTGAGTGGTGCTTCCGGGGGAGCAATCCGTAATCCTGAAATAATAGCAGGTGTTGTAAAATTTAAGCTTACATGTAGTTCAGTGAGATAACATTGTTGTATGCATGGTTGAGATAACAATGATTTTTTTTTTGCTTTTTTTTCATCAAAAAAGAAAAAACGTTGTTGTATGCATCCAGAATGTTTGGGGATAAAAAGTAAGAAACCAAAACTTTTGAGTGATATGGAAAAAGATATGATCATTAGACTACTGGAAATTAGTGGAAGTGATTTGGGTTTTCATTGAACTTAAATTGTAAAGGAGATAACTAGTTCATATAAGGCATATTAATGATATCTTGATAACAAGGTTGAACTGACTGAAGAGAATTGCAAAATTTAAATGATACTGAGATCATGTGTAATCTGGTAACACTGTATTTTGGGTAAGAGTACAGCAGAGAAACTAAATCAGCAAAAAACAGTACAAATGTTTGCATAAAATCAAGAACCCTATGTCGAGAATGACTGTCCAAAGGTATTCAATAAAGACAACCTTGTGATAGGATGCCGATCCAATTTGTCAATCGAGAACCATGCCACAGGAGCATTCTATTATGTACAGTAGAGAACTGCAGGAAAAAGCAATCATGAAGAATAAATTCTTTAATTTATTGGCAAAGAAGACCATAAGAACCCTCATTCTAGAAGTCAACAAAGATCAGAGTTACTAGAAGTTAAAAATTTAATACCTTTCTGAAACGCTCGCCTTCACCATGCCTGGAAACACGAAATAATTGAACTATGTCAACCGTGTAGTTTGAGTGTGTTTCTGCATGAGTATTCTGCATGTACTTCTTGATCTGTTGGTTAGAAGACAGATAAAGACTATGATGTGAACAAAAAAGTTCATGGCCTTAGAAAGAAAAAGAAGTTTATTTGCAACTGTCTACAGCATTTCTTGTGTTTGAGCATTCAAGTGAATAGTCATTCTTAAAGTTCTTTAAGTGCATTAATATGGTGGCAAGCTGGAAAATTCCCATAACTCAAAGTTAAGGAATAACCAATAGAACAGCGCATAATATGGATGCAGCAAGAATGCCGAGATATGAAGTCTAATATGAACATGCGCAAAGGCATTGGCAGAGTATATATTGAGTAAAAGAAAATAAAAAAGAAAAAAAAATGGTGTGGGCAAGCACAAATGAAAGCAAGTGATCTAACAATGTCATGGAATTTGAGTGATATAAAATATCAAAATAATATAGACTTTTTGCCAGTTGGAAAGAACATGCATTAGGATTATGGATGGCCTCATATTCAAAGTAAAAAATATTGAAAAATACGAAATACAAAGATAAATAAGAAAAAGAAATGAGGCTTGAGCCCAGTGAAAGATTGCAATAAATTTGGGCTACTGGGAGATACATGGTATATTTCCTTGAAACTTGTACTAAACAGAGAACTCACCATTGAAAATTCCTTCGAATCAATTTCCACAGGAGCCAGCTCACAGTTGAGGTAACAATATTTGGCATACAAAGGATCGCCCTACATCAGAGAAATATGCAAATTTGTAAGCATTGTTCCTCCTCCACAGGAAAAGAGAGAAAAATGCAGCAATCAGATTCATATATATACATCCGCATATGATGATAAACAAAAGATTCTAAGAACTAGTGCAGAAGAGCCATATGAACTATGATGCATAGTCGAATCAAATGGAAGTTATAAAACATAAGCTTGTGAGTATTATACGTATGTAGCAGTTTAACTTACCAATTTAAATAAAATTTGTGTTAGAAGTATAAATTCTAATTTCCTACTCATGACTCAAGTCTCTATCCATCAAAAAAATTAAGGTAGGAAAATATATAGAAAAAGTTAGGATTTCATACTAAGAGCTTGTTTGGTTGGAGGATGAATTTGGGTAAGGAAAGAGAAAATAATTTATTTTATAGAGTTGATGGGAAAAAAATTTATTTTAATATTGGGAGGTGTGTAGGATGTGAAATAAAGTTATTAAAATTTATAATAAATTTAAAATATTATTAAGATATTTTTTTGCCTTTTTTTGGGCTCACGCCAAACAAGGCCTAAGAATCAGATAAGGAAATAGTTTACTAGAGATTATCTTGCAAGCTGGTTGCTCTTTACAACATTATAAGTAAGCAAACCTTCATTGTAACTTGATACCTTGAATAAGAATTATTGGTGCAGCAACGTATGTAGTTGAATATTTTACTAAACCATAAAATTTTGTGTTCTTTTTCATTATTCTCTGTCATCTAATCCTAACTCATAAAAGAACATTATTAATTTTTAGGAAAAATTATGTATATACCACTTTGCAAGACATATTACACCAGTCAAATTTATTTATGCTGATGTCATAATATTACATAAATATCACTCAAGTTAATATCTGTTAAGAATAAATGGAATATATATAAAATATTCCATTTGCAGGCCATCGTCGACCCAACACCACACCTTGAGCACCCTATTGGGCACCTCACTGCTATAATCCAATCACAGTTGGCTACCATACATTGGACAATTTCTACCGGTTAGCTATTATCGGCAACCATGTCGTCTATCATTGCTGACGGCCACCGAGCGTCACCGGTAGCCATGACCACAATCATAAATGTTTGAGTTAATCATGACAATATCGATAGAATGTCGCTACTATAATATTACAAGTGATAGGGTGGTACATAAGTAAATAGAGTTTAAAGGATGACTCATGTAAATATAGTGTTCCTAAGTGACATGAATGCAATTTCCCCTTTTAACTTGAGAATCCAAAAATTATAAACGTTGTGCAATCAAATATGACGTGATGCTGTTTGGTTTGTCTAAACAACGAAACAAGTTTTAAAAGATCAAAATTAGTATTCAAAAATCAATGAGGGGTGGAGCACAATACATGTTTAAAGGTTAAGTTTAAACATGACTATCTATCTCAAACATGAAAATGGCATGGAAGACATGGTCAAAAGCATACCAGCAAATCAGGAATATCCTGAAGAAGCTTATTCGCAATCTCAATTTCTCCTAAAGCTGCAACCTTGAATTAGAAAGAGAAAATAGGGGAAGTATTAAACAATGGCATGCTCAAAGATGAAATTATCAATTATGACAAAGACAAAGGATGCAGAAAGTTTCTAATATGAAATAACCTTGAAAGAGAGAACAGTTTAGACAATCTGGCAAAGGAGAAAAAAAAAAACAGTATGTACAAATGCTGAAATCTTATTTAATATACAAGGCAATTAGATAAAACAGGTCCTGACTTTTGTGAAATAATAGAAGTTTGAAACACAATTCACAAAAGAGAAACTCTGGGATCATCTAGCAGCATGGTTAAGCTTGGCCAAAAAAGTTGCCATTTTAGTTTTTGAATTCCATTGGGTATAACAGAATTCTGAATTTCTTTTTCATTAAAAGTTAGTCGAGCATGCTGCTCAACCACATCAGCAAATGGAAGATTCAAGCCTGTGAACACCCTCTTATCAATTATTTGGAAACAATCCGTCCAATCCATCACATACTCACACATCCCACATTAACATAAATTCTGCTATGGTTACTGACTCCATTATTTACGAAGATATTTTATTCTAAGAGAAAAAGCCACAAAATTATACACAGTACCTTTCATTGCAACTACAACAGCCATATGCAGTATGAAAACAAATATTTTTGTTTGATAAGCATAAGTCTTATGTTTACAACATACAACATACATTCGTCTTATACATTCGTTCGCAACCAGAGGCAATGAGTAAATGTTGCTAAAGTCAGCAGCAAGCAGTAAACGATTTATCTTGAACTTAAAGCTACAACTGTTGAACAACATTAAGTAAATAATTACCATCTCCAATTTGAGTTTTAACTTGTAAGGCCTGTCAATTACAAAGTCACCTGTCAACATAATCAGCAGAAAAAGTCAAAGGAATTCAAAATTGCAAGTTAAGGACCATATTTCAATGTGAAAACTAAAAGGCCAAAGCATGAGGACATACGCATCTTTCGAAAACCAAAGTCATGCGGGATAACTGTGTAGAACTCTCTGCAAAAGTGAAGTTCCATTAATAGAGATTTAGCAGCATGTGAAATGCTACTGTCTACACAATCTTGAAGATAAAAACTGTGTTTATGAATAGAATTATAGGAAAAATCAAACTTGATTATCCTTTAAACTAAGGTTTGTTTTGTTAGGGGCAAAAAAAACCTCAAACTTCACCAAAAACATTTTCATCAATAAATATATTTATTTCACATCATATATAAATTTAAATATTAAAAATCAACTTTATTTCACATCCTATACAAATCCAACCTTAAAATTAAATTTATTTCACATCCCACAGATATTCTAATAAAATAAATAAATTTTATTTCACATCCAACATAATCCTTAATAATAAAATAATTTTATTTCACATCATAATATTAAAATATATTCCTTTCTCTTTCTATCCTAGAAAAACTTCAAACATCCTCAAAATATACTCCAACCAAACGAGGCTATAATTGGCAAATTTTCATGC
Organism: Apostasia ramifera; assembly: GCA_019297695.1. Classification (NCBI taxonomy): domain Eukaryota; kingdom Viridiplantae; phylum Streptophyta; class Magnoliopsida; order Asparagales; family Orchidaceae; genus Apostasia; species Apostasia ramifera. Next base: position 33,475 of record JAEMOT010000087.1, on the reverse strand, counting down.
TCATATTGTTGTACTATTCTCCTTGAAAGTCAAAGCATGAATCAAAAGCATTCCACAATTACAAACACTGCTCTAAAGAAAAAAACTGTAATTTGATTATTTTTTCCGCATTAGAACCTTAATGTCAACAATCGGTCACTTGTGGAACCATGATACATGAAATTAGAGATAGGATTTTAGCTCTTTTAATTTATACTGTGTAATTATCTTGTGCAATTATGTATAATCTACTTATCAAGTATCTGCAGATATAAAATTTTACAAGCAATACATTTACACTAAACCCAATCCATTAAACGAAAAAGAAAAAAACAAACAAACTCCTCTGTACATTTGTTAAGTTTAGATGGACAACTTTATTTTTTTCCCCTTAAAAGTCTAATCATGCTATTGGATTTATGCCTTGACAGACACAGAAGAGGTGCAACTTATGGGAGATCCTCAGTGTATCAAGGTACAAATATCTATCATTCAGGATTTGTTAACATATTGCATTTCTAAATCTAATAACTTCAGAAATTTGCTCAACTTTGCAAAAATTTTGCAAGCCAATTGTAAGCTCAAGCCTACATCTAGAAATACACAAATCTGTAATTATTATAGCATGGAGACCTCCAGATAAATATTACAGATGTCTGTAAATGTAAATGTGCAGAATGCAATTATGAAAAAAGTGATTTTTGGAAAAATTACTTGAGACGAGGAATAAAATCATTAATGCTTTTTGGAAGATGAAGACATACCCACTTAACTCTTCAAGTGTGTTCCTCTCAGCCTGCCCAATCACATCAGATATCCTCCTCAGAACTTCATAACCCTATATAAGTCATCATTTGAAGCAAAGCATTTAGTAAAAAAAAAAAGCGCATCCTTTTTTATACATTAATGGCCAAGCCTAAAATGAAGTGTAACCATAAGGCCTAAAATGGAGGAAAAGGGGGAGGGGAAACCATATTGTTCACCAGCAGTACATGCTGCTGCATCATCAAAACTCGAAGGGATCAGTATTTTATATTTTCTTCACCTTCTTTTCATGTTTAGACATGCATTTTACTTTTAACTTGGCCATAGTTTAATTAAGAGTATAACTGCTAACGGCATAAGCTTACAATTAAGAAAGAATTTCAATAAGCTATACCAATCAAACATAAGAACATAATATCAAGTAAATAAAAGAAATGTTTCCGTAGGACCTTACAATTAATGCATCAATAGTGTATGCAGAGAAGGCATATAAGCAACAGATCATCAAGGTACTAAGTTCTAGAAAACAGATGAAATAGAGATGAAAGTTCACACACAAACACAGATTTTAACAAGGTTCACCCCAAATTGCGGCTACATCCTTGGGAAACAGGTAAAAACATCCATTATGATGAATAATTCTTGAGGGAGATGGAGAGTCAGGTTATTCAAAATTCAGATGAAATTGTACCCTTGCACTAACCTAATTGGAATCCATATAGTATTCCAAATCAAATACAGAATTCCCATACAACCATATATTATTCTTTAGATACGCAGTTATCTAATTTCATTAGCATGGGCATTATATTAAACAAAAGATATAATTCGCTATGCTACTCCTAAGAAACTCAAATCCATACAAGATTGCACAACAAACCACTTGTATCACAAGTTTTGTTTTATCTCTCTGACGTGGCAAAAGTAAATAGCACCAAAACTTCAGCCCTGCTATATGATTTACCATTAAGCTTTACATGGCCCTTTCCAACATAAACTACAACCTATGAAGCACGAGTACGATACGGCGATACAGATACGATACGATACGGATACGACGATACGCAAAACTTAAAAAAAGTAGGATACGGATACGTCAGGATACGGCTGTTATATTTATGTATAATACAAATATTCTCATATTTAAGATATAAATCTATGGTAGATTATACTATCTTATACATTTTGTTATTATAATTTTCAAAAATATCTTCTTTTTTTTTAAATTAATTATATTTTTTTAAACATCACTAAAAAAATATTAGACAATTGAACTACAAAAAATAAAAATATCCTTCAACAACTATTGAGTTTAAAAAATTTAAAATTAAAATAATATTTTAAATTTATTTAATTACTTTCAACCTATCATAGATCATCTAACTGAGATGAGAGTTTAAATATATTTCAGTAAATTAGTTTCAGTTTTAATTTAAATCTGATTTAAATTAATTAGCTCAATGCAAACGATATATAATTGAAAATAACATAGATAATGTGACATAAACTTATATATACTAATCTAGTTAAAGTAGATATATGCTCTTCTCTCTCTGAGTGTTAATTAAATAAATAAACAAAATAAAAAAGATTAAAATTCTATCGTTTTCATAATATGAGCTTTGATTAAAATAAAAAGAAAGTGATCGATGTCTAACAGAAGCAAAAGTAGTATGGTTGATATAGAAAAACTTGATAATACAGTTATTTGCAAATATCAAATTCTTTTTCTATTGTCGAAACACTAGCGTGCATTAAGCATTTTGTAATCGCAATTGTGTGAGTTCAGTATATCTCTCAATCTTATTATTTCAGTCTATGCATGAGTTGTGTTTTATGTATAATATATTTTTTATTTTTTATCGTGTAGGCCAAACCAACTGTTTCAATATTTTTTTCTTTAATTAGAAGTATCGAAAAGTATCAGGCAAGTATTGGGCAAGTATCGAGGAAGTATCGGGCAAGTATATCTCTCAATCTTATTATTTCAGTCTATGCATGAGTTGTGTTTTATGTATAATATATTTTTTATTTTTTATCGTGTAGGCCAAACCAACTGTTTCAATATTTTTTTCTTTAATTAGAAGTATCGAAAAGTATCAGGCAAGTATTGGGCAAGTATCGGGGAAGTATCGGGCAAGTATCGGTCGAGTATCGGATTTTTAAAAATTAAAAATAAAAATCGATACGCCACGTGGCGTATCGGATACGTATCGGTGGAGTATCGGGGAGTATCGGTATCCGATACGGATACGATACGGATACGTTAGGCTCCACGAAGTATCGGTGCTTCATAGACTGCAACCAATCACATCAAAAGGTAATCACATATAAATGACAATGAAATCATGAGCAATGAGTTCCAAAAAAGATGCCTATAAGGCACACAACATGAAGGCCTCGATTGATTCGAGGGTTAAATTTTGGACAAAAGAAAAATATTTTATTTTATAGACTTAATGGAAATGAAATTTAGGCCCTGTTTGGCGTGAGGACCAAAACAAGACCAAAACAT
>JAEMOT010000087.1:0-30206 GCA_019297695.1 Apostasia ramifera | reverse complement strand
TTTTTATATTAAAATTTGTGTAAAATAATTAAAATAATTTATTTATTATTATTATTGTTATTTAAACTAGTACTATTTTGGTTCTGTTTTGGTCCTCGCGCCAAACAGGGCCTTAGTTTAATATTAGGAAGTGTGTAAAATGTGAAATAAAATTAATTCTAATATTCGTATTTGATTTAGATGTGAAATAAATTTGATTTTTATAGTTTAAATTTGTATTAGGCTGAAAAAAAATCCCGAACCAAACGAGCCCGAAGTGTAAAACAACACCCTCCCCCCCCACATCCTAAGCATAAGCAAAACACTGAGACCAAGTTGAGAATGCTTCCAAATAGGTCAATGATTTTGCATGACATACTAAGTTAATGAATTTAAATGAAGTTTTGAATGACTTATTACTAGCAATGTAGCATGATTTCATAGAGAAGAAATAAAACTATAAAGAGACATGATCATAAATTACCACGAAGTAGATGCCTTACCTTCAGAATTGTTGTTTTGCTAAGCTTACCAAGTGGCATCTTTTCAGCATTGTATCCTAGATGAAAAGGAAGGCAACTTAAATTACATTGTTAAATGGATTCATTGAAGTTATGGGACTATTGTTACATCAAAAAATTGAATAATCACAAATATTTAACAAATTGCTTATAAGACGTGATATTCTCTTAGAACAATGGGGAAGGAGCTAGCCTGGGTACTAAGGGGGTCTTAAGTCCAAACCAGACTACTCTAATTTCCAAATGAGGTGGGGGAAATTATGGTGTCGAGGGAATTAATAAAAAAAAGGATAACAAATTGCTTATAAGACCATAAGATAATGTAAGCCTAGAAATAATAAATTTAAACTACTTGCAAAAGAAGAAACTAATAGGGTTATCTAGATCAAGGTTTATTGCTTTCACTTATCATTCCAAAGTCCATCTTAACAAGAATCAATAATTTAAAGTATGGTATAAAAGGGTAAAACTAATCATCAATCACAATTGCTTATCATTTCCAATATGTTTTTAAGATTCTAACCTTCAACTTTCAACAATTCCACAGTCAGATCCTTGATAATATCTTCTTGATCAGTTTGCCCTAGCTTAAGTGATAAGCAACTAACAAAGAAGGAGAACCACTTTATTGGTGCAAGAATCATGGGTGAGATTCAGTGAAGAACATAACATGTTTAAAAGTACCCTTTTGTGATCATATTAGTTTTTTAAATCATATTAGTTTCCTGAGCTTTTACTTCTTGTTGCCTTAATTCATAAAAATCCACCAGACTTGCCCATAATATAAATGCTGAGGATGACCATGACCACAATTACCTGATCTATTTTATTGTCCTTAGTAAAGTCCATCATCTGATTTGCTATTACTACCACATTAGGAAGAAGGACATAGTTCGGGATTAAGTAACTAAACTTTAATTATTAAAATATTTGTGATCGTTTGGTTTGGGATTTAAGCAACTAAATTTTAATTTGAGTATAAAAGTTTCACGTAGTTCTGAGCTCTAAATAAAAAGATGTTAAAGGTTTTAGTGGGATTAAAGCCATTAAATCCTCAAAGTTGCTTGACCAAGAATACGATTAAATTCGGATTAAACACATTTCAACGGGGTAGTTTTTCAAATGGGATTGTGTTTCCATTTGGACAGGATTAAAATTTGTAAATGGATTAAAAAGTTTGGATTAGGATTTGAATTTATAGCAATTGTATTTGGACTTGGCGTAAAACGTGGATTTGAATTTGGCTTTTAAGCAAATCAATCCCAGAACAAACAAAGCTTTGAGAGTCAATTCCATCCCTTTAAATCGTGAATTAAGCAGTAGGGACCAAGGATATTGTCTCCATTATGCAAAAGTAAATATCATCATTAACAAAATTGTCAGGTTTATACCTTACCCTATGAATTAGGTAAGCTTCTACATCCTGCTATAATGATATTGTGTACTTCTGCACTTTTCTGTATCAACCCATACTAACTAGTAAATAATATTAGTCCTTGTAATTTCTGTATTAGTGAGCTGCTTCGGTAAAAGTAATACAATAAATTATAAAAAAGTATATAAAATGCTTGCCTATATCTAGCATTTGCTGCTTCATCATGCTTGTATCACTTATAAGAGATATGAACTTTGCAATACGATGCTCGAGTTTTGTCTCATGAAGTGGAGCACTGACAGAATTTTGAAGTTGAGCATCAACTAATTCATTCACCTTATTTTCCACCTAATAGCAAAAGGTGAAATATAAATAATCTACAATCAATAAAAGATAAATATTCCAATGGACAAAGTCACAACTCGAGGCTTGAAAGAATAAGAACATAAAGTATACCTGCTCCTTTGCAGCTTGACTGTAGTCCATCTCCAACCAAGCGTAGCTTTTAGGATAACAAATAAAATTCTTCCTACTAGACCACTGATTTTTTGTCTTTTCTGAAAACTTCATTTCAAATTCCTTAATTGCTCTTTCTTGTGAGATGTAAGGTCCGTGTAGCTTTTCCTGACCTTTCACTCCAACTCTCCCCCATCTAGTGTAAACCATGAATTCCCGTCCATCATTAGATTCTGCAATTAATTATTTCAGTAATATTTTACCTGTTTCTCTGACATAAAAAATACAAATTTAACCACAAATCTCTAATGTAATATTACAACTAGAGGTAGAAACCCATTAACATAAAACAAAAGGTTAATCACATTAACCAGCGCAAATACTAAAAATCATCCTTGAAATATGTTTCTTTAGTCAAAACCCTTTGCCAAGACAACCTTTACAAAGATGTTGCAGGAATATTAAAGGTGAAAATCAAGAATGCCATATGATAACCTCAAATTTGCTTGTATGTGTTGTCTTGCTAACTACATATATAAGACTGAAATATCAGCCAATGCATTTAAATGCCAGTGCTAAAAGGAGCAGGCAGCAAACTAAGGACAGCAAGGTCATTATTACCAAAACTAGAAAAAGGCCAAGAAAACTAAAGAACGTGCAAGCTCGAGCATACTAAAAGAACTCTTTATGTTTGTATAAAAACAAATAAAAATGAGAAATTCTAGTTAAGAAGTTCCATTTACAATTGCTTTTTAACCATTACAAATCACTGGTCATCCTGTTCCTTTAGTATGATTCACTGAATCTTCACTAGACAAAATCAAATATGAAAGGAAAAGGAACAACCACTAACCAAACGTTAGATAAAAAAGAAAAGACCTACATCATCCTCAAACGAGAACAACAAAAAGCATACAGAGAATCATATGGAGGTCCAACAAACCTAAAGCTTGAATCACATAAAACTTGTTGTTATTTTCTCCCACATTTGTTTGATTCAGTGCAGCATCATAAAATTCTTCTCCCTGCAGCAAAGAAAATGACTTTTCAACCATGCGATATTATTTGAAAAGAATGTCAAAAACAATTAGACCATTAATTGTAGCCTTGCCCCCCAAACATGGAGAACAATAATTTAGAGAATAAAATACCTAATTGATCTTCCAACATCACACCCTAATTAAGAAGACTACTCTAATCCCAGAATTTGTGCTTTCATAATTAGTGAATTGTTGGTCATATTTAAAATCTCAAATCAAATTAATACTTTAGTGATAACTGATACGTAACTGTAATTAGTTAATAGCCCACTTCAATGGCTAGCTTGAATAAAGAGAAACAATTATTGCCATCTCACTAATCCTATAATATGCAACACTATCGTTGGGGTATGGCTACTGATGATGACGAAATCATGTCACTAATCCTCCTAGATCTAATATATGTCAGTCATAAATAAATACACCTTGACAATAATACCAAAAACTTCAGAAACACACCAATACAAATCTAAGTCATTAGCAAACAAGAACTAAGTTATGAAATTAATTATATGATAGAAAACGATCCTACATACATGTTCCAAAACATGGAAGCGTGACTTTATATCCTCCGGAAGCCATTTGTCCAGCATAGGTCTAGCCTTTTTTGCAGCAATGGCCAATTTATCTTCCTTGGAATCTTCAGGTTCCTCATCTATATATCCACGGTCAAAGCATTAGAATTTTGACAAACAGCAGTTCTTTTGCACACAGATAATTGGAAATGATTTGATCAGAAATTAATTTACACAAAGATGAATACAAATGTTGAATAACAGAATTCAACATCTTACGAACAGTGATTCACTACTACAAGGATGCCAAACCTTTCTCAATCCTGTGTAGGTCATTTTTAGCACCGGAGGGCCCTGAGCCCCTTTTTCTCTTCCGACCACCATTTGCGTCTTCGATCAGAGATGAATCCTTTTCCTCCATGTCATGGCTCCGCAAGGCCGCTTCAAGCCGCTTGACCTAAAATCGAAGAAATTAGAAGGGTAGACTTCCAATTGAAAGGCGTCTGCGCAGCGAATGGAAGTAGGTCATACGTACCAGAGTGGGTTTGTTGCCGCTGGTATCGAGACCTCGGAGAGACAGCTCGGCCCGGAGCTGGTCTACTTTGAGCTTCGACGCCATTTCTCTTCTGCTGGAGAACTGGAAGAGCGACTGAGAGATTTATACAGGGTCGGGCACAGAAGGGGAAGGCGAAGCTTGCCATGGAAGGAGTAGGAGAGATGGCTAGTGGCTTTCGTAAAGCTGGCGACTTTGATCTTGTCAACGCAAAGCGACTGAGGGAGAAAGAGCTTCATAAAATATGCCGGATTTCTCAAGAACAGGAGAGGATGTTCAGCACGTTTGATTGAGGAACGAGAAGACCTTTTCTTCTAGTTCAAAAAAAAACTCGAAATAACTTACAAAATATTTTTATTAATATTTTATAAATATTTTATATTATATAAAAAATTTAAATCTCAAAAATTAATTTTATTTTATTTTTAAATAATAAAATATTTACTTTATTTTGTATTCAACTTAATTTTTAATAATAAAATAATTTATTTTACACCATAATATTAACATATTTTTTCTATTAGAAATAATTTTATATTATATTTTATTAAAATTTTAATATTATAAATTAATTTCATATAAAAAAATTTTATTCTCTGGCTTAGTATCTTAACAATAAAGATTATTAATTTTAACTTAAGTTTACGTATATAAAAATATAAAGGTAATTTCGTTGAGATAAATTCTCAATTATATGCATGTTTTGTATAAATAATGTTGATGAAGGTAGGCTATCTCAAAAAAAGGTTGAGATTAACCCAGGCGTCCTCCATAACCTTGGTACTACTATTATTACCAATTTTTCACATAAAATTTTGCATGTTTGTTGTTCCTCCCTGACAAATAAGTTTTCATGCCGACGAATCTCCCCTTTTGGTGGAGAAGATACTCTCTCTATTTTCGTACTTGGCCTGAAAGCATCTGACCCATAAAAGTGTTCTCATTATTTAAAAATTTAAAGACAAATTTAGCTACAAGAATGGAGCGTCACTCCTCCAGACGGTGGATGCCCAAGCCCCAGTAGACTTGAATTATAATTTTAAAAAATTTAAAAAAATAATTACATATATATCACATAAAATTTAAATTATAAAGTGGTATATATTTAAATAAAATTATAATATTTAAAATTTTTTATTCTTAATATTAATATTATAATAGTAATTAAAAATACAAAATATATTTTAATATTTAAATATGTATTTTAAAATGTAAAAAATAATACTTTTAATGATAAGCTTAAATGAAAATCATTAAAAAGTTTCGCAAGAAAATTGTTTTTAGATGCGATCAACTCAAATGAAATATTTATATTTTTGTGGACGTGCTTAGAGTAGGAGGTTTACATAGTTTAATTATAGATGACTTCTTGTGAAGCATAGAAGGCATGATGAAAAAGGAGGCACGCTTTTATTAATATGTGTAAGTTGAACAGTTTTCAATTGCTGTGTATATATGTGCCTCTGGGATTGTAATTTTCCTATGCTTCATTTTCTTTGTAACATGTTATTTTTATAATCAAATTATTAGCATTAAGTATACTATTCTATGATAGGATAGATGGCTTCAAGAAAAATTTATATGTTCCCCGTTTGAACCGTCCGATGCTCTAAACTATTTGATGCCCAATCACTGGGCGCCGCATGTGCACGGACTCACTCAAAGTGCACATATGGCACTTGATGATTGAGCCCTGAATAGTGCACATATCAAGCCTAAAAATCTCTCTATATTTGGGCGGAGAAGAAGTAGTGTTAGCATATGGCATGAATTCTAATATAAATGAGATTGCAGAGCATCTAGAGTACAAAACAGATTTCATAATGGATAGAGGATTATTGTGACGATGAGAAAGTTGAGAAAGCATTTCGAAAGATCAGACTTCACTTACGTGACATTTACACAATTTCTCTTGATCATGCTAAGTATACAAGTTTACTTTATAAAATTTGTTTTTACTAACTTTCCTAACTTCCATTAATCTTTACTTGTGATATTTTCTTCTTTATCTAATTCTTTCTAGTATTTATTGCAAATACTCTTTTCTTATTTACACAAACATCTCTAATTCTTACAAATAGATGTCCACATTTGAATATGTAGCCTAGTACCCCTAACTCGTACTCTTCCCTTCTCTGAGGTAGGTTTTGAATATAAGGCACATACCTAGCCAATTCATATGAAAGTGAGTTTCAGTCAAATTCTATACAGTAAGGGCTTGTTTGATTGGAGAATAAATTGGGGTATGAAAAGAGAAAATATTTTATTTTATAGAGTTGATGGAAAAAAAAATTATTTTAATATTAGGAAATATGTAATATGTGAAATAAAATTAATTTTAAGGTTAGAAATTGAGTTGGATGTGAAATAAAGTTGATTTTTAAGGTTTAAATTTGTGTTGGATGTGAAATAAAGTTAGTAAAATTTATAATAAATTAAAAATATTATTATTTTATTTTTTGCTCATTTTTGAGTTTATGCCAAACACGCCCAAGTGGGGTAATAAAATTTAGAAATGATATCAAAGATACTGTAATTTAAAATTTTGAAGTTTGATGTTCAATGTTGAAAATAGGGATGTAAGAGTCGAGTCAAATAAAATAAATGTTGCAGAAATGATTTAACTTATTTGGATGGTGGATATACACGAAAGGATAAAATGAGAAATGAATATATCCGAAAGAAAGTTAGTGTTGCACCAATTGAAGATAAACTTAGCGAAAGTCAGCTTAGATGGTTTGGACACCTAAATCGTAGGCCGATTGAAGCTCCAGTTAGAAAATTTGAGTTATTGAATTTTGCCCATGTACAAAAAGGAAGAGGAAGACCAAAGAAGACATGACAAGAAACTATAAGAAGTGATCTTAATTACTTAGACTTAAATAAAAATTTGGTAACTGATAGAGCGCAATGAAAACAAAGAATTCATATAACTGACCCTACCTAGTGGGATTAAAGCTTGGTTGGTGTTGTTATTTATCTATTTTAAAGACTTGTTGCAATATGAGGTCATTTAGCAGATCCAGCAAATCTAGCCCATTACATAAGCTTGTTAGACTGGCTTGTAACTCAGCCTAATTTTGAGGCTTATTGAGATACAAATGATAGGGAACTTAGTCTAGCTTTCCGCTTATTGGACTAAAACCTGTGTATAATTCGGGTCATTTTGAGAGACTTGTTGAATTATATTAACTTCTACAGAGAAGTTCAGTCCAGCATTTTAGAGCTTATGGGTTAGTTGTGCTTGAGATTATGATAGGGATGTAGTCTATAGCTCAGTGAATTGAAAAATGTAAGCAATTACTTAGCAGATTCCATGACCCAACTCATTTAGAAGTGGGGCTTCACCAAAGAATGAATTTCCTGCCCCAGTTTTTACTCGACTTAACTTTGGCTTGTTGAGTCGTTTCTACTTTTTTTTTTTAGGGTTGAGTCGTCCCTACTTTTGAATTGCATATTTTGAGCAAGAGCTCTTCATTTAAGTAGCTTGCTATTTCATTTTTTTTAAGACATGGCACCATCATTGAGCATTATGCAAAATAAATTTCTCTTCATGTACTATTTCTTTAGAAACTGGCCATCAATAAATGAGATTGGCCTTGTGCCATTAAAGTCAATCAACTAGTATGCTCCTCCATATGTTTTTCGATGACATACAACTCTTCATAGTTGAATTCAATTTTTCCTCTTGAATGTTTACAGGGGAAGATTGAGTGATCCAGAACATTTAGTATGAGCAATTTATGGGAAATCCTATGTAGCTTATACTGCCACATCGACAATTAAGAATAATTATTCTTCCCCAGTATATTCAAGACTAGTTATTACCATCACGTTAGCAAACTATCTTAACAAAACAATCACGCTCACAACTGTTGTAACCTTACTGTCGCTCTAACATTAATAACATCGATTGTTCTAATTGCCTAACAACCAAAACAATCAATAATGCGTGATAGTCCTTCGACGATCCGCACAAGGGTTTTGACTGGCACTCATATCTGTTACTGGGAAACCCTAGTCACCACAGCCACTAATTTTAGCTACAAATAGAAGACCTCTGTGCCTGAAGGAGGGATTCGAGTTGGACTTAGCTCCCACAACTTGTGGAACTTTAGATCCTTGTACCCTCTCAAGTAGTTCATAGTTGTACACACTTCATGCAAACCCATTTTACTAGTAAAATTCTACTAAATTTGGCCAATGAACAAAGGGTGATCTCTTGAATTTTTTTTTATAGAGTTACAATGCGCTATGTCTGCCTACAAATCCAAAAGTTGCTTTTGTCCAAACAATTTCCTCAGTAGAAAAAATATATTTAATATATAAACAATTGAAAAAAATTATGTAAGATCTCAAAAAGTTGTTGGATAGAAATCGATGATGAAAAATTAAGAAAAATCTCCAATCCCATAATATATTTAGACAGCAAACAAACCTACAAGAAAGGTAACGTGATCTACAAAATATTATCCAGCTGAAAATAACTATTTATCATTTGAAGTTGAAATTTACTTGGATGACATATCTTATGCGGATTTGTTCCACATTGTACACAATGTATTCATTGTACAGCAAGCTACTCTGTAAAAGGCACAAATAGAGTTTCTTATTAGAGAAGGGAACATGCTGAAAAAATATCAAATAAAAGGGATTATATTCGCAAATAGCTGGGCATAAGGTAATCACCTGAAGGTCATGTCGTTCTTTAGGTTTACCGAGGGGTACGACTAAACCATCTTCTAGGATCTCAGACTCTAACATGTCGGGCTCTGTGGCTCCAACTCCTTTTGTGCTGTAAATTCGATGAAAATAAGAATCGAAAAACTAAGAATGAGAGAGAAAGCAGTGATGAAATGAAAAGTGATTGATAAATAATTCGCCAGTATTAAATTATTAATTACTGAACAAATATTTATGAAATAGACTAACTAATTTAGATAAAAAAAATGAGGATAGACAAACCAATGTTATGACAAGTCATAGATTGTACCTTGAAATCTCTTTAAAGCCTACCCTAGGTACAAGTTTCGGAGATCAAGACTAAAGTTGAGCTATGCTGTGACTGATTTCTCAAGTACAGGATTGTAGGTCAGAGTTACGACAATGGTCATTCACGAGAAATTTTGTACTCCAGAGACCTACCCCGTAATTATCTTACGAGACAAGCCATATACCAATCTAGTAAGTAGTCCATGAGATTCTATCAAAAAAAAAGAAATCCATGAGATAATTAAGTTGAACTACCTTGTGCATGCTTCACAAGAATGTTGTCTGACCCATGATCGTAATAATATTATGAGATAGTAACGAAGAGCTACTTCGAGGATGTTCCTCTAGGTGGTAATTAGTTCTACGAGGTATTTCAATACACCTTGGTATAATGGGTATCTAATGGAACTTATGGTTAGGACCTACAACATAGTGTGGAGCCTTAGCCGCCTCGCTGAATAAAAGTGTCAAAATTTATTATTAGTTGTTGTCTTGATCTCCTCACTTCGTAGTTTCTTTTGAAATTAGTGACATTTTTCTCTCTAAACTCCCATGGTTTTATCCTAAAAAGATGCACATACATAACAATATTGGTATGAGGTAGTAGTTAAGAGCTACTTTGAGGATATTCTTCTTGATAAAGACAATTGTACCGGATATATTAAGGTCCTCTATGTATCAAGAGTATCTATGAGAAATTATGGTTCAGATATAGCACGAAGCCCAAATCTCCCCAATATAATGGGTATGAAAATTCATTATTCATTATTGCACCGTAATTCCTTTAAAGTTTTCTCTTTGCTCTCTTATGATTTTTCTCAGAAGGGTTTGTACATGGATCTCTGGTATGCATTACATGTAACTTTTTATTTTATTTATTTGTTGTTTCTATTTGTTATTTTTTTTGAAAAACACGCTTCCACTAACAATACAACTCAATAAGATATTAATAACAAAGGAAGGTTGACTAAATATGTTCAGATTGTATCCTAGGAACAAATGAACAAATAAGTCAGAAACTATATATAAAATAATTTAGCAAAATTATAAAGAAACATTTTTGCAAAAAATAAAGCGATTTTTGACGATCATCTATTAAGCAAGAAGAGTAGTCTACAAATTCATAGACCATTAATAAATGTTTAAGGAAAGTCATCCATAAACCTAAGAATTTTATTACTATGCCATGCTCATTACTCGATAACTTGGACAACATTGGTTGATCTAAAAATTTGCAGTACATATTTGTTGAAACATTTAACAAGCGGAAAACTACCAAAACTAACCTTAGCTTTCCTTCTGGCAATAGATTTCCATCATAATTATGTTCAAGAAGCTCAACCATATCGCCTAATGCAACCTGTATTATATTAGCATGAGACTTGATAAATGAACTAATGGATTAAAATCAGGCCTAAAATTAGAATAAAGCCCTTGTTTGATTGAAGGCTCAAAAAATAACAAGCAAATTTTATGTATCTTCATGACATTTAATATAAATTTCAACATAAAAAATTAATTATATTTCACCATCCTACAAAAATTCATTTGATGATTTTAAAAAAATCAATTTAATTTCACATCTTACATAAGTTACAACATTTAACTTTATTTTATATTATACATAAATACAAATACAGTTTATTTCATTTCAAAAAAATTCCTTACAAAAAAAATTAGACCTCAAACTTGACCTAGTTTAAGTACAATGAATTCTGAGGTTTAATTAAGTCATTAAAAAGAAATATGTTTTAAAGAAAAAAATGATTTAAAATCGAGTGAACTGAGCTTAAATAAAACTCAGGCTCAGTTTAAATGGCATTAATTAACAAAGAAAGTAAAATCTAAGGATGCTATTAGTAAGGGTACAACCTCACATAGCAGCAGCACTCCATTTGGCGATTCACGTGATGCATAGCAGTAATTTGCACTTTTGGAGAACATATCAGCAAAATAGACCCCTTTACCAAACATGTAACCAGTGACCGGGGCTTCTGGAGGGGCTATCCTTAATCCTGATAACATAAATAGTATAAACAATAAATTAAAACTTAAAGATTTTCAATAAGGAAAAATATAAAAAAAAACTGCGGAAAGACCTTCCGATTGACAAATTAGGCCTAACAAAAGCCGTAAAAGGGTGCTGACACCCCGCGGATATACTGATCCTTGATAGCACAACAATAGTAAATGCCTATATTTTTTCTACAAACCATATTAATACATCAAAGAGACAAAAAAAGGGTTAAAACCTTGGGTATCAAAAATAGGTCAGTGGGTGAAAAGTTAACTGACCCTGAGATATCCATGCCAGATGAGTAAATTATGACACAACATGGAAAGGATATATGAATCCACTCAAAAAGTTCGCATTGAGTTCAAAGAACAAAACATTCCCAAGTAGGATTCTATTTAGCTGAATTCGAGACAAATCATGATACTTCTACTTCCACAAAAACAATTTAAGCAACATAAATATTTGCAGCAGGTCTGATGTGTGGTGCTGATGTGATTAGATATATGAATCTGAATAACATAGATGGGTTGGTCAATAGAGTAAGAGCTCCAGTGTAAGTAGAGTACATAGGAACTATTATATCTATGTGGAGAATCACAACCTTGCGATAGGATGCCAGTCCAATTAGTCAATCGAGAACCATGCCATAGAAGCATTCTATTTTTCACATGGGAAAACTGCAAAGAAGAAACATGCCAAAGTAAAATTAATAAATGATCTGTAAGCAGAAATATCTAAGATTTTTTAGCAATATATCTGAGGTTAAATTACTGGAAGACATAGAACTTACCTTTCTGAAACGATCATCTTCACCATTCCTACAGACCCTAAATAACCGCATAATGTCTACCGTGTAACCTGAGTGCGTTTGTGCATGAGTGTTATGCATGTACTTCTCTACCTGTCCAAAGATCTTCTCTGTTGTAAATGAAGGATATGGGAACACAGATAAATACACTATAGAAAGAATACACAGGATTTGCAATGGAAAATAATCACATTTCCCTCTTACCCTGAGAATAATGGAAGAGATGACAATGCATCACCTTGATACTAGCAGGGTCAAACTAAATTGCATCTAAATATCTGCGGTTGTTGTCCCATTTGATGTAGGTCAACTTGGGTCTAGGGTCAGTTATTACTCTGAGGCTGCACTAAGTCTTTATCCCAAACAATCCTTTTACATTGTTCTTCAAATTACTATCTTTTTTTAAGGAGAAATGCTTCATACTTCGTTCCCCACATAAGTGACCTACTGACAGCAAACTTTCAATCCAACTAGGATTTCTATGTGGCACTTATGTGGGAATAGTACAATGTAGACAAAAAGTAGCTTTTTTACCTATGTAGCACCACTAGGAATCCTAGTTAGGGATGTGTAGCATTACTCTTTTTTAAAAGATAACCTTTAATTTATTCTTCAATTTAAGACTATGTTAAGACTCGGGAGCAATTTGGTCCAATTCCTAACACTTTGTTAACTGCAGTTGCAAGCTCATTGGACAATGTTCATTCCAATTAAAGCATGAATCTTCTGTTTCTCCATGTTCTCATTATTTCCCTTCCCTAATTTACCTCCTCTCACTCTCTTTCCTTTAGAAAAGGACATACGGGTGAAAAATCTTGCATATTGATTGAATCATGTTTCACCATGTGACAGCCAGATCGTAATACCACAATCAAAAAACAGCATATAGATTGATCATGAGCTTATGTTGGGCACCACACCAAATAGACATTCAACCACAAACCCTTACGTAAAAATGATTTTATAACTTAGTAACGTCATGAAATGGGACAAACTAACATGTAGAGATTCAGAAATTAAATAAATATGCCATTCATATGGCTTCCCGATGGTAATATGTCATGGTGAGCTTAGAAAGAAGTCATGTCATGCATTTAAAATATCAAAAGATAATTTCCATTACATTAAAATAAATAATTTTGGTATACTCATGCACAATAAATAACAAAATGGGAAAACCCCCAATTAAGTTTAATGAAACATGCAAGGATGCATCAATCAACATAATCAAATACTGATCAACCTTGTTAACATAATCTAGACAGACAAGAATTATAGCACAGAATATCAAAATGATGCCCGTATTGGCAATAAAGAATTCACAAACTAGGCAAGAGTAGATAAAAGAGGTGAATATGGGTAAATGTTACAAGCAGTAAACGTGAAGACGTTTCCTCAGCTCAAACCCAACCCAAAATTGATCATTTATATTACTTGAGATGTTCATCAATACAAAAACATGGTAAACACATTCACTAAGAGGTTTTTGAAGAAGTACCATTGAAAATTCCTTTGAATCAATCTCTACAGAAGTTAATTCACAGCAGAGGCGCTGATAGTGAAAATACAATGGGTCGCCCTGCAATAATGAGTTACAGAATTTAGCATAACAAAGAAGGTTACTTCTTGGCAGGAAAACTACAAAGGAAATAATTGCCACTTTTATAGGTAAAAAAAGAGCAGTTTGATATAACGTAAGTTAAAGAAAGCATTGGCGCAGCAATATGTACTTGGCTACTTGCACAGGAACAAAAACTTCAGTTTAGAGAATAAAGTATGGAGATCTTTTCTAATATTCTCAAGGAACACTACCAAACTCTACAAAAGTAAATACCATGTAGAGCTTTGGTAAAGTTTCTGGAGAACAGAGTACGGAAATCTTTTAGTCTCTGTCAAAGAAAGAGATGCAAGTATATCATCAACTAAAACATTCATCTCATAAAAGGTAGAAAGTGGGAGGTACATACAAAATCAATGAAATAATAGTCCTTTATGAAATGAAATTAATATATGAGAAAAAAAATTGAAACCAACCAACCAACAACAATGACTACCACCAAGCCTTTTATCCCACCAAAAAATTTGAAGCCAACCAATTAAAAAAATTTATTAAGAGAAAACTGAATTGTACAAAGCATACCAGTATATCAAGATCATCTTTGAGAATCTTAGTAGCTATCTCTATCTCTCCCAGAGCTGAAACCTTGAATTGAAAAAGAAGAGAGAACATCAAACTTAGCGAACTAAAACATTTTTTTGCAATGTAAGAATTGAACGGATAACGGAAGGGGTGGGTCATTATCATATAATCCCAACAGACAAAATGATGGCAAGTAACTAGAAAAAAATAGCAATAAGAAATACCTTACCAGCTCATTCTCATTTGGTTGAGGACTACAAAATCCCCAAGCTCTTCTAAAAATATTTTCATTAATATTTTATAATTATTTCACATCATACACAAATTCAAATGTTAACAATTAACTTTATTTTATAATATATACAAACTTCAATAAAAAAATCAAGTTTATTTCACATCCAATAACATCCTAAATAATAAAATAATTTTATCTCACATCGTAACATTAAAATAATTTTCCTCTCGCAATCTCAAAAAAACCTAAAACATCCTCAAAATATAATCTAACCAAATAAAAAACTACTTAACACTGAGAACATAGAAGGCTTGAAATAATAGTCTCACAAGAAAGCAAGATTTTATGATATCATTCAACTTATACAACAACAAACTAAACCTTTATCCCACTAGGTAGGGTCGACTATATAAATCTTTTATTTTCATTGCACTCTATTAAATAATAAATCTTCATTTAACTCTAAATATATAAAATAAGTCTTAACAATTCTTATCATGTCTTTTTGACCTTCTTCTTCCTCTTTTTATATAAAAAAAATTCAATAAACCAACTTTCCTTACTGAAGCGTATATCGACTTACGATTTATATGTTCAAACCAACTAAACTGACTCGCTTTGAGTTTATCCTTAATTAAGACCACTGTAATCTTTCGCGGATGTACTCATTTCTCATCTTGTCTTTTCACGTATACTAATCCGTTTTAGCATTCTCGTTTTTGTGATACTTATCTTATTTGTGCATTTCTAGCTTATGGGCCAGCATTTAACATTATATAATATTATTGATTTTATTAATTTTATAATTATTCTATAAATTTACCTATAAATTTGAGTGAAATATTTCTATCACACAATACATTATATGCATTTCTCCATCATATTCATCTTGCTTGAACTCTATTAGCAACGCCACCATCTATTTTACTATTACTTTTTATGAATAATTCAATGTATCTAAACTGCTTGCTCTTCCTGATAACTTGAGTATCAATTATCATCTTCTCACTACAAGAGAAAATATATTTTATTTTTTAAGTTTTAATAATAAAATTTATTTTAATATTAAAAAATATATAAAATGTAAAATAAAATTAATTCTAATAATAATATTTGTGTTAGAGGTGAAATAAGGTTGATTTTTATAGTTGAAATTTGTGTTGGGCTAAAAAAAATTCGAACCAAACAAGGCACAATTTACACTTCATATATTTAATTTTTGATCTACTTAGACAAACATCTTCAAATTTTAAAGTGTTTTTTTATAACTTGAGTTTTGCGTTATTCAATTTTTAATTTTATCAATAAGAAGAATGTCATTTGTGAAAAACATACATCAAGGTACGTCATCTTGAATGTCTCAGGAGCATCATAACTAATGCAAAGAGATATGAACTTAAAATTGAGCATTGGTATAATCCAACCATAACCGAAAAATACTTAATCAAACACCTTTTACTCGAACATGAGCAACAACTATGTTATATATATCTTTAATAACTTGAATATAAACAGTGCAAATATTTTTCTTTTTCAAAACTTTTCGGAGCACTTTCCCTAAGACATTATCATAAGTTTTTTTTAGATAAATGAAAATCAAATGCAGATCTTCTTTTCTCTTTAAATATTTCCATTAAACCTTTCATATATGTTTTTCTCCTTTTATGCCTCATTCGGTTTGAGCTTTTCTTTAGATAAGAGAAAAAATAAAAAATATTTTATCTTTTAAATTTAATAAGAAAATATTTATTTTAATATTAAAAAGTGTGGAAGATGTGAAATAAAGTTAATTATAATATTCATATTTGCGTTGGATGTGACATAACATTGATTTTTTACAGTTGAAATTTGTATCAGACCAAAAAATAAGCTCGAACCAAATGATGTCATTCTTTAGTGTCTTAACTTCCTATAAAGATCATAAAAAAATCACATCCTTTGTATTATAAACTATATTTTAAATTCTTTGCAAGCAATTTTATACTTTTCTAAATTTTTTTGCTCTTACATTTATACCAATTTTTGTAACAATTTTTTTTTTTATTTTTCTTCTTTTTACCACCAAGTATATTCTATTGTTTGAAGCTTTTATTTAGATTTTTTTCAATATATCTTTTGTAATCTTACGGAGGTAATTAAGGCTCTGTTTGGTAATAAGAAAAAAAAGAAGATTTGGTTGAAATTTTTAGCTATTTTTGAAAAATGTGTATGATGTGAAATAAAATAAGTTGGTTATATTAAAAATTGTGTAGAATATGAAATAAAGTTGATTGATTTATTGAAAATTGTGTTGGATGTGAAATAAAGTGATTATTTAATGTTGGAATTTGTGTGAGATGAGATATAAAATAATTTTTTAAATTTTTTTAAAATAAATTTAAGATTTTGGCTTTTTAACCCATTGCCAAACAGAACCTAACAACCATCAACCACATAAGATCAGATTCCTCTATAATATCCAATTGCTGATGCTCTAAAACCCTTTTCATAAAAATATTTCTATTCTCGTTCTATAGATTCCATCATCAAGTCCGGTCCACTGTTTTGACTTACTATTCTTTCTCCAACTCATCATCAAGTCTGGTCCACTGTTTTTACCAGCATTTATTCATGATGTGGGAACTCTTGCTCATTTATTACTATGCTCGGGAACCAATGCGGCGACCCTTCCGCACTATTTACTGTATTCAGGCAATACATTATGTCGCTTCCAGAGAATGTTCTAATTTTAGCATAATTTCTTAAAAGATTCATGTCATGTTTGTTCAATAAGTTTACATTGGCTATCAACTGATTAATGCAGCCCTTCGCGTTTCTCATCCGAAACATCGGACCCAGCAATGACACATTATCTTTCAGCTTATATAACATAAGCATGCATATATTTCAAAAAATACATAACTATGCACACAATATCTAAAGCAATCCAATAAAATCACTTTTCAACAATCTTAAAGGATATTCAATATGAAACATCAGAATATATACCCCATAACTCTAGTATAAGTAAAGTGAACAGGTTAGAAAACAAAAGGATAAAAAGAAATGAAGTTGCATTTTGAGAAGCAGATATAGAAAATGCTAAATTCAAAGACGAATGTCCTAAAAGAAACATAAGAATTTTATGAATGGCCTATTGTAGAGAAATAAATATGATCATCTGATGCAAAGATACATAAAACTAGAGATATGACAAGCTCTAAGCAAGTCATATCGTACAAAACACTATAGCCCAAGGACTTTAAATAATTGCAAAAAAAGAATTACCATTTCCAACTTGCATTTTAATTTGAAAGAGGTGTCAATTACAAATTCACCTGTAAATTAATCAGAGAATGAAGTTAGATAAAACAATGGGGTTGCATAGTAGAAATAATATTTAAACATTGATTATATAAATCAAGCAAGAATTTCAGAACATACGCATTTTTTTGAAACCAAAGTCATGAGGGATCACTGTGTAGAACTCCCTGCAGAAAAAAGTACATACTAACAATAACTAAAGTAAAAATGTATACCATATTACCTCTATAAGAATGCTTATGGGTAGATGATAAAATTATAAAGCAAAAATGATAACCACTTGGTCTTTTAAATGATTTACCAATACTAGTACTGTCCTAGTCTATTCCAAAAAAAAACTTGAGCAGTAGTTAACAAAGGTATCTTTTGTTTATGTTCTAACTAAATAGAGGATCAAGTGTAGATGACAAAATTTGTATACCCTAAATTATATCTATAAGGGCTCGTTTAGTTCGGGCTTTTTTTTTTCAGCCCAATACAAATTTCAACTATAAAAACTAAATTTATTTCACATTCAACACAAATATGAACATTAAAATTAACTTTATTTCACATTTTACACATTTCCCAATATTAAACTAAATTTTTTTTTATTAAATTTATAAAATAAAATATTTTTTCTCTTGTTCAAAATTTAACCCTCGAACTAAACGAAGTCGAAGAATGATCATTTGCAAATGATAAAAATATAAGGCAAAAATGATAACCACTTTTCCGGTACTAATACATCCATGTGTATCCGCATAAAACTTAAGCAGTGGTTAACAAAAGTATCTTGTTTTTATGTTCCACCTAAATAGAAGATATATTTTTAATAAAGTCGAAATTAAACATGAATAAAGATATTTTTTATTAAAAATTATAAATAATGTGAAATAAATTTAGTTATTATGTTGAGATGTATGAGAGATGTAATATAAGTTATTTATTATTTTGGTATATGTGAAAGAAAATAAAATAAAGTTAATTTTTATTTTAAATTATGTGTATAATGTAAAATATAATTAATTTTTAATATTAAATTTTAAAAATGGCATGACCTGTCTAATTAAAATTAACTAGATTAATTTAACCTAACTAAACAACAAGCCTGATCATGTCAATTACACTCAGGCTATCTTTATACTATACAAAACTAATATTCAAATGCTTTCGCACAATTTATAGGTGATTCAATAATGCGTGACCCATTCGAATTGGAAGCAGGCTTATGTGTTTGAACAAATCTTCATTTTCCAAGACCTAGATGTTGTTGGTTATTGAATTAGTTACTCGACAGATTATTCCTTTTGGAAATCTAAAAAAAAGGAACACTTTATCACTATTTCTTGGTGGTACAAGAAAAAATCTCTACAAAATATTGTGCATATCTCATTGCGATTAATTAACTTCACTATTTTCTTCAAAAGCTGCATAGATGTTGTGTGCCTACTACAAGTTGAAGCCTACCATCAAGTGATGCATGATCTGAAAATAGTGTTTTACAATTGGGGAAAACATGTCACATCTATTCGACTTTGTTGATTTCCAGATGCACATGTACATCAGGCATGCAACATCAACAAAGAATACATGTAAGGGATTCTAAGAAAGAAGATAAGCATGACATCAACATCGTGCTATAAGTTGAAGACATACCCACTTAATTCTTCAAGTGTTCTCTTGCTGGCTTTCCCAATCACATCAGATATCCTCCTTAAAACATCATAACCCTGAATTCATTTTAAATAAACCTTTAAAAGGCAACAAGGGAATGGAAAGCACTTCTTCTATTTGAAAAAACAGCTAATCAAATCTGAAATTTGAGCAAATACATCATGAAAAAAAAAACATTAAAAGGCACTAGAAAAGGACATTGACTTACCGTTTCTGACAATAATTCAGTACTGCCACTAAATTGTTATGAAGCACAAAAATATGAAAGAAAACACCAACGTGGGTTGACAACAGACAATGCAAAGAATGTTGAAGCCGATGCCTTACCTTCAAAATTGTTGATTTGCTAAGTTTGCCAAGGGGCAACTTTTCAGCATTGTACCCTAAAATTAAAAATAAATAAATGAATAAAGAAACACTTAATCAAGTCTGGAAAGTAAAATGAACTATGACTACATTAGAGTGCTAAAGAAATGAAGGGACGTTTTTAAGTTCTTAACATGTGATGTTTCGCATTAGAAATCTTTATCAATTGGATCCTAAATTACAAAAACTTCAACTTCAGTGTCTTTCCATACCAAAAGTCGAACAAAGCACTGATACTAGACAAATCATAAGACCTGCAAGATTTTCCTTTCCAAGATTTGAATTTAAGACGCATCTTGCCAGCAAGAAATTATTATTTAACCTATTAGTTTCACTCACATTCATTTCAACAGAGAATTTTAGATGTAGTTTTTGCACTGAGCTAAAATTGCAGCAGAAAATATTAGCCCAAATTAGATTTTGTCAAGTTGTCATTTTAGTTTGAGATAATTACATACATACCAGTAAATTCTAATTATTTTACATATTTAACATCCAAATTTTTAATATTACATATTAGCCATTAAAATCATATAAAAATTACATCTCACATACAATCCATGCCACAAAATTATGACATGTATGTAATAAAAATTATAACTTTGTGGCATAAATTATACATAAGATATAATTTTCATATAATTTTAGTGACTAATATGTAATATTAAAAATTTGAGTGTCAAATACGTAAAATAGTTAGATTTTAGTAGCATGTATATAATTTTTCCTTTTAGTTTATGTATTAGGACATGCTCATTTAAAGTTTTCACCCTTTTATGGAGATTTTATCAATTTCCCCACCAATCTTACAAAACAAAAAAGCTTATTACTGTTGACTAGGCTTGAATATGGATGGGCTTGTAGTTTTGGATAAGCAATTGACGCATCAGTGAGAGTGAAACATATGCTTTTCACATCAATAATTGTTTTCGACAGCTTCACATCAATAAATTAAAAGAGCATAATGCAAACATTGGTAATGGATAGCATGCTTGTTCAGATTGGTAAAAGCATTAGATATTTACAATGCTAACTAAATAATAGCCTTACACCAAGATTTAACTAATTGGTATACTAGGTTGAAGGTCTACAATCCCAGAAGCACATTTAGCATAATAATGAAAATAAAACACAATCTTTGGCATTGCAAGACCACTGGTATAATAACGAAATACGTCTTAGGCTCTATTTGGTAAGAAGATAAAAAAAGTAGTTTGATTGGATTTTTTTGGTCATTTTCGAAAAATATGTAGTATTAAAAATTGAGTTAATTATAATAAAAATTGTGTAAATAAAGTTGATTGATTTATTGTAAATTAAGGTGGATGTGAAATAAATGATTATGTAATACTGAAATTTATATATGATGAGATATAAGATAATTTTTAAAAAATTTTAAAATAAATTTAATATTTTGTCCATAGCTAAAATTAGCTATAAATTTGAGCCTGTCACCAAACAAGGACTTGGAAATGTAGCTAGCTACAAGTAAAAAAAAATTCTCAATATTTTCTAGTTTGAAACAGTAGTTGAACTCCACTAGGTTATCATAAACTTAACATGCAAGCATACACGAGTAGATTTATCCAGTAAATATATGTGTATATATATATATATAGGAGCTACCTATAGAGATGACTTGCCTATTTCTAGCATCTGCTGCTTCATCATGGCGATATCGCAAATAAGAGAGATGAATTTTGCAACACGACACTCAAGCTTTGTTTCTTGAAGTTGAACACCAACAGATTCCGTGGCATTATTTGGCAACTGATAGTAAATCACATCCACAAATAGTTATGAAAGAAAATCTTAAGCATCTGTCAAATAAAAGCTTAGGTTACCTGATCCTTTCCAGCCTCATCATAGTCCATCTCCAACCAAGTATAGCTCTTCGGATAGTTAATGAAACTCTTCCTGTCAGACCACTTGTTTTTCGTCTTCTCATAGAACTTCTTTTCAAATTCCTGTAATGCTCTTTCTCGTGATGTGAAAGGACCTAGCAGCTTTTCTTGACCTCTTACTCCAACTCTTCCCCATCTATTGTAAACCATGCAATTTCCACCATAATCAGATTCTGCAATTTAGTTGTTTTTAGCACCGAGAATAAAAAGGAAAAACCAAAGAAATTTCATTTCAAACAGTACAATAGCAATCACCTATATAGATCACCTAGTGACTCATAAAAAATATTTTGTCAAATATTAAACATTAATAGCAGAGATACTCTTGAAAGATGCTACTTTGCTCAATTATGAAAAACGTTGCTATCCTAAAATGAAAAGAAATTATGTGAAAAAGAAGTAGCTACTCTCAGACCCTGTTTAAGTGACGGTTAAAAAAAAGGATTTGAAAAAATTTTATGTTTTTTTTGAAAAATTTGTATGATGTGAAACAAAATGAATCATATTAAAAATTGTGTTCGATGTGAAATAAAATTGATTGATTTACTTAAAATTATGTTAGATGTGAAACGAAGGGGATTGTTTAACGTTAATATCTGCATAGGATGAGAACTAAAATAATTTTAAATTTTTTTAAAAGAAATTAAAAAAAAATTTAGCCTTGGTTAACAAAATTGTTTGCCAAAGAATGACTCAAAGTTAGATTGCAGCATCTCAATGAAAAGGCTCCTATAAGCATAATATTTAGGATTTCTATCACACCACTTGATAACTAAAGATAGAAGAGTTAAGCATCCATTGGCATTTATTACAGTATTGTTCAAAAAATACATGTAACAAAGTATAAGGATGATACTTAGGATAAAATAGTCAAACGGGAAAAAAAGCAAAAAAAATAAAAGAAAAAACCTTGCAAGCCATAGCACGTCCAAGGGAAAAAATTTATCTCTACAAATAATTTTGTAGAAAATATGAGACGGAATGATAAATTTCAATCATGGCATGCTGCTGTCCTAACAAGCAAGGGTAGTAAAAACCTGAACATGAATGAAAAATATACCACCAAACACAATTATTTTATGATGACAGCTGTTTAACACATTTTTAATGATGCAATATATCATTTCATTCAGGCTCTTAAATTGCAAATTTTTTTATAGCAACTTGTAAAATATTTTGTTTCAAAAGAAAAACCTTGTAAAATACACAGTAATCCTCTATTGTTTCACGTAGTCAAAATTAACTATATAGATCACAGCCTGCATAAATATTAAAATTAACTATGTTTCACATCCTATACAAATTTCAAAAAAAATTAACTTAGTCTCACATCTTACATATCTAAAAATAAAAAATTATCACTCATAGACTAAATTCATCCAAAATTCCTCTAAAAACCACCTAACTAATTTTTATATTTATTTTATATTGCATACAAATTTTAATAATAAATATTTAACTTTATTTCACACCCAGCACAAATTCTAAAATTAAAAATTAACTTTATTTCACATCTTACACACGTCTTCATAAAGATTAGGGGCATTTACCTACTTACCACAAAAAATTTTAAATATTATCTACATGTTATTTTCTTTATAAAATTTGAACTATATGGTAGCATGTATTTAAACAAAAATATAATAAAGTTTTGTATGTCATGTATGTAAATGCCTTAAAAATTAACTTTCTTTTATATCCAGCATAGATTTTAATATTAAAATAATATTATTACGCATCATAATATTAAAATAACTATATCTATCACTTAAACAACAAAAACTTTCATAAAAACTTTCTCATACCAAACACTGTAAAAAGCCATTAGGTAGAAGATACCTAGTGCTTGAATGACATAGAACTTGTTATTATTTTCTCCAACATTTGTTTGATTCAAAGCAGCATCATAAAACTCCCCTCCCTGTAGCAAAGCAAAT
This sequence comes from Apostasia ramifera, assembly GCA_019297695.1. Classification (NCBI taxonomy): domain Eukaryota; kingdom Viridiplantae; phylum Streptophyta; class Magnoliopsida; order Asparagales; family Orchidaceae; genus Apostasia; species Apostasia ramifera. The sequence continues at coordinate 6,409 of JAEMOT010000087.1, read as the reverse complement.
GAGTTTAAGCCATGAAACATATTTAAGAATTGATGTAGTATGCATTAGAAAGTAATTACATTATAAATATATGAAAATACATATAAATATGTATAAATATTTGAACAAATAATTAAATATTTTACTTCCCTATTTATTAATATCCATCTAAGATTCTAAAGTATCAAACGGTATTCCAAAAAAAAAGTTCAAAAATAAATAAAAGAAAATATTGCGGAAATGTAGGTCCGATATTTTTACTATCTGTCATCCTCATGTCTATTCACATAAAGCAGCATTAGAACATAGGCATTTGTAAATACCGATATCGATGCAAACATCTATGGAGGGCATTATGGTCAAGTTTATCAAAGAGGTGCCAAAGCAAATTCCTATTTCCCATCTTGATCTGAGTCAACATAGATTTGATATAATTGATGGAGCATGTTTTATCATTTTCATTTTCAATTTAGGTTAGGTTTAGATCAACTTGGGTTTCACTTTTTACCAAACAATGTAGTGTTAGATTGGCAACTAAGGTCTTATTTGGTTAGAGTATATTTTGGGAATATTCTGAATTTTTTAGGAATAGAGAGAGAAAATTATTTTATGGTATAATGTAAATGAAATTATTTAATTATTGAAAATTATATTGGATATGAAATAAAATTGACGTTTTTTATTGAAGCATGTGTAGGGTGAAGGATGAAATAAAATTAATTTTTTAAATTAAAATTTGTGTAAGATGTGAAATAAATTTGATTTTTATTATTTAAATATGTATGATGTGGAATAAAAATAAAATTTTGATAAAAATATTTTTAGAGGAATTTGACAGTTTTTTTGGGACCAACCAAACAAGGCATAATAATTGGTCCATTTTTGAGCCAACTTTAAAATGAGTATGATGAGTGCAACATAAGTGAGGTTCCTAGACTGTAGGATAAAAGGTGAAGTTGATTGCAATCCCATGAAAAATAGTAACAGGACTTTTGGAAGAATGTCTTACTACTAGGTAAAATGCTATGTAACCCAAACAAATATCCCAAAAACATTTCGGATACTTTGGATAATGACTTTTTTCGTTAGATGAGTGCATTAGACATTGAACAATGCACTCATATGAACAAGCCAATGTTCGAAAGTCTTAAAACTTTTTTGATCATTTTTCAAACTATGTAACACTACTCTTCTAGAAAACCAAGCATTATTTCCAATAAAAAGCATAAATCCTTAAATAACAATAATTTCAAAGTTATAGAAATGAAATTTATACAATATTATCTACACTGTGATTTTCTAGCAATATACTATTGTATTTATACATTTCCTGAGTAGCTAGAAGCTTATTTTGAAAAGCTAATTAGATGATGAAGAGCTGGCCAATAATCCAAACCACAATAGTTTTTGTGTAACAATCTTTTTGTAGGTTCATATCATGCATAGAATATTACGAGAGCTACACCTAATACTGACACACACGAGGTGCAATAAGCAGTTGTGAGCGACCATGGCAACCTGGAGAAAATCTTAGCATGCTAAAAAGCTTGACCTACAAAGAACCCAAGTGGCCCCTATAGGTTATTAGGTGGGCAACATCTTTATATCACATCTAGAGGGCGAGGGAATGTGTCCACCACTTGCCTTACATCACCCCATAGATCATGGCAGCGCTGGTTCACTCTTATGGATCTTGCAGTACATCAACCACACTTTGAGGACCTAGGGTCCCATGCGTCCTAGTGACTTTGGCAATCCCTCATCATCTCATTGAGATTCCCCTTCTCGGGGGTAGATCAAGATAAACTTTAACAGCTTCATGAAAGTGAACATTAGGGTAGGTGTGATAGTAGTCATTAGAGACCACATGGGCTCCTCCTTGGGGACTATTAGAGTCAGACTCTTCATAAAGGTAATTGTTACTGCACAAAACTAAGGGGACTTAGGAGGCAACTAGGCTGGCGAGAGTCTGGCAGACAGAGTAGAAGGACTTTGACTATTTGGGGATTCTAGTTTGATCATAGCATAGGCTATCCGAGAAGACACTTGCAACAGTTTGCTTGTTGACATTTTTTTTGTTTTGTGCCTTTAAGGCATTTATCTCACATATACAGAGCTGTCAACAAGGTGGCCAACTTTATTGCTTTTACTTTCTACTTAGACAACATAATTTGTGAGGAGGGTGCGTCTCTCCCACTTGATTTTTGTTTGATCCTCGAGAAGGTTCGCACTCTTTGTACTTGATGCATTTAACTTATTTTTTACAGCGTTTTAGGCTATGACCAAATGTCAAAAATATTCGAACAAATATTGATTTTCTTGCATTTATATCCACCTCAAGTCAGAGATTTGCTAAACATTAAAACAGTTGAAATTAACTAGAACATATAAACTTTTTTCTATCAACAATACGCAAGAGAAAGGGTGGATGGGAGAGAACATAATGGCCTACTTGTTGCAAAACGTGGAAACTCGACTTTATATGCTCCGGAAGCCATATGTCCAGCACAGCACCACCCTTTTTGGTCGCTATCACTAACTTCTCTTCTCGATTCTCTTCCGGTTCCTTCTCTTCTGGTTCCTCATCTGAATAACGATTATAATCTTAATCCAATATGAAAGTAGCAAAGAAAACATCCAGATGTTCAATTTCCCTTAGACGAAAATATAAAAATACCAATCACATTCTTTTGAAGGTTATCCATTGAAACAGAGGGTCCGCTTACAAGCTCTGAGTTGCCAGAACCTCTCTTTCTCTTTCTGCCAGCCTTTGCTTTGCCAACAGTGGCCGCGTCATCAGTGGTAGCATTCTCCTTTGCCTTCTCTTCGCTCCGAATGGCAGCTTCAAGCCTCTTGACCTGGAACCAGAACAAATCAGATAGTTGATATCGAAACAGTGAAGCTGAGACTAGGGAGATGAGGGTTTACAAGTGTGGGTTTAATGCCGCTGATACTGAGGCCTCGAACCGAGAGCTCAGCCCGGAGCTCGTCCACCTTGAGTTTTGAGGCCATTAAACCAAGAGCTCGGAGATGAGAGAGACCTTCGACTGGTTTGGAGATTTGAAAACAAAAAGGGTGAGTTTATAAAGGACACGATCGGCGACGGAGAGGGCAGCCTGAAGCTTACGCTGGAAGAAGGGTGGAAAATGGTGTAGCCAATTATGTTGCTTCAGCATCACGATGCGAAAAATTTAAGGCAAATTACAGATAGGTCTCCATAATTTACTCATAATTATATTTTACTTCCTATATCTTGAATTCTAATATCTCTAAAATCTTCCATTTAAATCCTCAAATTTTAAAATAAAAATTTAAAATTAAAATAAATTAGGAACATAGAAACTATTAATAATTTGCTTAAAAAATTATTAGTCTTGAATAGCACATCATTTCTATTTTTTAGGATAAATAGAGCATGCACACATAAATTTTAACTGTGATTAATAAATTATGCAAATATAATTTATATTTATTAAACTCATAAATTTTTTTAAATATTGCAATTAAATTTTAATCCAAAATAAAAAATATGAAAATTCTTATTTTTACATATTAAATATTTATAAAACTTGTATTTTTTTTTAAATTAAAACTTGTAAATTTATATTTTAGATAATTAGTTTTGTCGTTAATAATAAATTAAACAAATACACCATAGCAAATATTAATGCCCGTAATATTAAGAAGTATATAAAATATAGAATAAAATTAATTTTAGTATTTATATTTATATTTTAATGTAAAGTAAAGATAATTTTTACCATTAAAATTTGTATTAAACTAAAAAAATAACTTGAATCAAAATAGCATATATATTTGCATCTAAAATAATAATATAATGTATTTTTTTAAATCAAATAATTTCTCATGAGTGCAGGATCGTTCTCAATAAAATTTGGATACAAGCCTAATTTGTGGCTATAAAATTTGCTTAATTTAAAAAAAGTAGATATTATAAAATTAAATCAATAATCAATTTCACCAGTAATTATTATAAAAATACTAATAACAATTTAACTTAAAGCTGATTTATCAAAGATTTAAACTTTAGGCTTATCGCATCAAGTCCATTATTAAAATATAAGCCAAATCTCTCTCTCTCTCTCTCTCTCTATATATATATATATATATATATATATAAGCCAAAACTTACACCCCAAAATTTGTGAATTCAGAAATTTCTATTTATTTTTCATAAAAAAAAACTTCTATTTATACATTTATTTATTTTTTGAATCAGAAACTTTTATTTATGAAGCTTAATTAATTTATAGAAAAATAATTTCAAAAATAAAATATTATTTAAAAGTTATGGCAAATTACATCCAGGTTCCTGAGTTTAACACTTAATAATGTGTAGGTTCACATTTTTAAAATTATAACATCGGGATTCCTGAGTTTAAATAAATTATCAAATAGGTACATTTTTATTTTTTTATTATTAAATTTTTTTAAAATTATCATTTTACCCAGCCCTTCTCTCTCTCCTCCCAATCCCGCGCACACGCGCGGGCTGTGCGACCATCAGCGGGCGCTCTCTCTCTCCTCCCGATCCCGAGCCCAGTCGCTCTCACGAGGTAAAACGCTAATTTTAAAAAAATTTAATAATAATAAAAAAAAAAGAATATATTTCGTAATTTATTAAAACTCAGAAACTCCGATATTATAATTTTAAAAATATAGACTTGCTCGTTATTAAGTGTTAAACTTAGAGACCTGAATGTAATTTACCCTAAAAAAAATTAATTTGTAGGCCCGGCCATACAGATGGCCATACAGACGGCCATACAAACGGCCATACAAACGGCCATACAGAAGGCCATACAAACGGCCATACAAACGGCCATACAGACGGCCATACAGACGGCCATACAGACGGCCATACAGACGGCCATACAGACGGCCATACAGACGGCTACACAAACCCGAGAATTGTTTTTTTGGAAAAACAATCCCCGAGAATTATGATTTCTATCTGCCGTGGAGTTTTGGGAAGGCAACGCTTTCTGAGAAAAAAATAACATAAAACAATTTAATATTGCAAATGATTAATTGAATAAACCTTTCAGACTTGCTTGACTGAAGTCCACAATATGACATTTTTAATCTTAATTTCACATTATAGAATTGTTAATCTTAAAATTACATTAATATATATTATTTTAATAAAATATTAATTTTAAACTAAAATATACATAAATTTTCATATTTAAAATTTTAATTTGAAATGACTATTTCATTCCAATCTTATTTTTAATGAAATAATTATTTTCATATTTAATTAAATAAAATAATTATTTCATATAAATTTCTATTCTACATTCTACAAAATAATCATTCCTTCTCTCCTCCCAATTAATAGCTATTTTTTTTAAATTATTATTTATAAATTAAAAATATTAATTTAAAATTATTTTTATTCACCATATATATATATATAAATTATATTAATGAATATTTTTAATTTTTTTTATTAAATATTTTATTTCATTTAAGAAAACAAAAAATAATCATTCCATTTTCTTTGAATAATAATTCTATTTTCATAAAATAACTATTTTTTTTTTAAAATAATAATTTTATTTCAACATTATTTCATTCTATTAGAATAAATATATAAGATTAGATTTGCTTTGACTGAAACAATCCAAAATCTGACAACTGCATTGAGAGTCACGCACAACATTTTATAGTCAACTCCAAAAGTCCCAAGCCTGCAACATGAAGGCCCAAGGTAATTACACAATCCAGGCAATGTTATCACGATGGGTTTATATGGGTCTTTATCAAGGGTAAGTCATAACTAGTTACAAGTTTTTTAAATAAAAAAAAAAAAACTCGTTTCAGGATTTTTTGAAAAAAGAATTCTAATTTTCCTATTGATGTAACTTAGACAACCTGAAATAAGCTCCTAATCTTCCATGGTGTTTCTATTCATCACCGTCGAGGGATTTAGCCCTTCTTGGGAATGATACTGACACTCGAACCCGCACATCGTTGGGGACATAGACGGTGGCATAGTGATTAGTTACAACGAGAAGAGGATCCTTTCATCCTAAAACAAACTCGGCTATCCCTGGAGGCCAGTTCAAGATGGATGGAAGGATTTGAGAGAATGTAGAGATATGTAGTAACAAGATCACAAGTTTGGCAAGGACAAAAGAGAGACGGCATGTTAAGACGGGAAACAATCAAAGAGTTTTTACGTGGAAAACCGACTGACGGAAAAACCACGGCTCCTTTTCGAGGAGGCTTGAAATGTTACTAGAAATCTTTTGTTGGGTTACAGAGTATTCAAAGAGGTTTTTTGTTTTTGGATCTTCAGCCTCCTTAGAGACTGTGTACAGGAAGTATATATACCCTGGGACTGTGATGTCTAGTCACTTTCAGCCGAACAATCTACAGCTCTAGTGACAGCTCAATTAATGCC
>JAEMOT010000084.1:1048-64920 GCA_019297695.1 Apostasia ramifera | reverse complement strand
GTGAAGTTGATTGTGACAGGCGTTACCTCGTACCCTCGGGCCCGAGGTTACGAGGGATGATCCTGGAACGTCGTGATTGATGTTTGAATAAATCCTCGTGCCCGAGGTTTGACCTGGGTCAATAGTCCTGCAAAACTGGAAGCTGAGTCAGCAAATCAGATCAATCAAGTACAAACCTGACAGGCGCCACGTGTTCGGCCAGGATGCAGCGCAGGAACCACGTGTTAACACTAATAAGGAAGTTAACTCCCATAATCTTATTTTCTTGAAAAGAGCCATCAAAATTGATTTTGATTCATGCAGGAAGAGGATTCAACAATCAATTTTTTGGACATTGAGCCCTGTAAAAATTCTAAGATTCCGATGGCTATCAGATAAATTGAGATTAATCTCAAATAGCTTGGAGATAGTTAAAGCAATAGTCTTTAGCAGTGAAGTGAGATTGTTATGAACTTTGGTGTTTCTGGCTCTTCAACGGTAACAAATAATAGTTGTCTTTACAGTAAGGCGCCTATCTTTCTTGTTTCTTTGTGTCGTAGCTATTGATAATTTGAAGAAGCAGATGCAGTTGACAGAGGAGCTTGGTGTCGGCGGATTGCTAGCCTACGGAGAATACAGGCACTCCTTTGAAGAGTTTGTAATTAAAAATATTGTTATTAAAATATATTGCATTTGTTTTAATATAGGATTGGCTTTAAGTTGAGTTTAAATTAAAATTAAAAATTTTAATTTTAATTAATTTTTAATTATTTTTTATGTTAAATTGATCGTAATTATTAGATATATTTTTTGTTAAAATATTTATTATATGTATTAAATATATTAAAAATATAATATTATATATATTATACTTGTACTTACATTTTAATTTCTACATATATTATTTGTATAAATAGAAATTCTCATATATATTTAAAAAATATAAATATGTAATCACATACAAAGTTAAGTATAAATTAAATTAATTTTATTTTAAATGAGTTTCAAATAAATTTTTGAGTTTTTGAACAAAATTGCTGCTCTGGATACTCATAACAATGTTATTTGTAAAGATTAAGGCCCTGTTTGGCGCAAGGACTAAAACGGGATCAAAATAGTATTAGTTTAAAAAATAATAATAATAATAATAAATAAATTATTTTAATTATTCTACATAAATTTTAATATAAAAAATAATATTTTACTTCACATATTTAAGAATTTTTAATAAAATTGATATTTTTATATTTTGGTCTAGAATGTGAAATAAAGTTGATATTTTTATTTTGAATTGTTGAGTATATAAAATAAAATAATATTTTTTATATTTGAATTTGTGTAAAATGATTTAAAATATTTATTTTTTATTATTATCGTTGTTTTTTAAATTAGTATCATTTTAGTCCTGTTTTGATTCTGTTTTGATCTTCGCGCCAAACAGGGCCAAATGTATTAATCATGTTAATATTACTATGTGCAGCATAAGTGACTAACAAAATAAGATTTTAAAATTAAGTGAAAATTAGAGTAATAAGACTTTTAACTTTCATAAAAATTTTTTAAAAAAAAACTTATAACTTGTAAGTTTGTTGGTGGAGAAATTTTGATGGCAGTAACAAACATTCTTGATTTCATATGTGGGATATTATAATTCACAGAGTAATAATAGGAACCAAGTGCACAAGCTTTGAGAAGAGAAAATAAGGTGATAACAATATACACGAAAATCCTTATAAAGAAAAATTATATTACCCAATGGCTCACAGAAAAATTGTTTTGAGGAGATCTGAAAGTGGCATTGTAGGGATTCCTTGAGAAAGCCATTAGATAAATGTTCTCTAAAGGAGGTCATCGAAGAGCACACACTACCACAATTTCGATGAATATTAAAATCTTAATTATGGTTTGAACTGATATTATCTTTCCCGCATGGTATTTTTTTTTATGAGGAGCTGAAAAAATTAAGGTGCCATATTTGATAAGCATCAATGAAATCAAAGTTTTAAAAAACATGATTAAAATTTGAAAATAATAATATCTGTATAAAATCTTATCAAACAAATAAGAGCAGTTGCATATATCAATATGTTATTAAAATCTAATTATTTTATATATTTAATACTTAACTTTTTAATGTAATATATTAGCTACAAAAATTATATAAAGATTATAATTTATATTATAAAATTATGATAAGTATATAACTAATATTATAAGTTTTATATAATTTTTAAGATTTATATGTTAAAAAATAAGATTCTTCATTAGGAGTCTTTTTTTTTTTTTGAAAATTATCTTCATGGGGAGTTTTTAGCTTGATATGATTCGTCTTCTCAAGTCTCCACCAGCTTGCTCGCCGGTTTTTCGGGCTGAGAAAGCGCGAGCTCGAGCTCGCCAACCGTTTCAAAAGAAAAACTCGGTTTCTTTCTACAACCGTTCGATCAGCATCAGACGGCTGAATTATCTCCGTTGAGTGTTTCTGTCAGCAGTCACGTGAAATGGCTCGACGCGGTCCCCACCTCTTCCACAATCAAAAGATCCTACGCCGTCCCTTTGCCCAATCACCTCTTCGAGGGAAACCAGCGGCCCTGATCGCAGCATCACCCGTGCACTAGGGTTTGGCCTCTCGCGTCGCCGACGTCGATTTGCCCCACCGGCGGCCGCGGAAGATGTCGAGTAGCTACGTCGGTGAAGGTCCGAGCCTCGGAGGCGCACCGGAAGCGCTGAGTGCTCGCGGGCAGATTGACGACGGCGACGATGCTGGCGGGCAGCCTGACGCGGTGGTGGATCATGAAGGCGCAACGGACGCCGCCGACGCGGCGATGCAGATCGTGAATGCGAACCATAACCAGCTCACGCTGTTGTTCCAGGGAGAAGTCTATGTGTTCGACTCGGTGACGCCAGAAAAGGTGTTCTCTTTTATTTTTTTGAGCAACAAAGGTTTTCTTATTTGATTTCATTCTTTTGTGTCATGAGTCTTCGAGTACATTATGTGGGAGGTTAGCGGATAAGGAACACGAAGATGGAAAAACCTCTCATTTTGAGTTGTTTATGCAGTTCAGCTACATTGGGGGAAAAGTAAATGAGATCAAACTAGCTTGAGGGATAAATTATATTTGAGTTCTTTTTTGTTATTTCCATATCCAAATAAGGTGTCGTACGATGAAAATGAAAATTACCGACTGGAAATATCAAATCAGCTTAATTTTTGACTTTAATGAAAATTATTGAGAATTTAACACCAGCAACTTTGACTTTCTTTATTTTAAAAGTGCCGCATTGGTTGCGGTTAATATTATATTTCTCTTCTATCCTCTGTCCTTCTTTGTGTAAATTTGAAATACGGACTAGGAAGGCAGGGTTTGCACTAGACCGAACCCTGTTTGTTTATGCTTATGAAAATCAACCCTTGTCTTCGAGGCATCGTTCCTGTCACAGATTTTCCTGTTTGAACAGCATTATATATGTATGTATTGGATTAATATCTGTATCTGCAATTTTGACTTTCTTGAATTTTTTTTAATTTAAGACATTTTTTATTTTAATATGTGCAGGGTTCGTTTATTTTTCGTTTTATATTTCTAGTCTATCCTGTCCTTCTTTGTGTAAATTTAAAATAAGGACTATAGGAAGGCCGGGTTTGCAGCAGACCCCATCCTACTGGTCTACGTGTATGGAAGTCAACTCTGGTCTTTGAGGCATTGTTCCTGTCACAGATTTTTCCTGTTTGAACAGTATTACATATATATATGTATATATGTATATATATATATATATATATATATATATATTTGTATATATGTATGCATGTATATGTACGTGTGTGTGTATATTTATATATAGTCTGGTGAAATTCAATGGATGGGCTCCACTTAAGAGAAATGTAGTAGGAAAGGTAGGAGGGGAAGATAATATGCCTTTTTGGTTCACTTACCCTTGAATGACAAGATTTGATGCCTAGAGGCATGGTTTGGCAATATGAGCTAGTTAGATTCTTGGAGCTTATATAATCACTTAGTATTAGAAATCGGATTCTATAAACCAAAGTTCTTTTTGTCCTCCTTTTTGTTTGATAATCGATTTGTCTTCTCATCTTAAACTTTTGAGGTAACTTCACACTGACACCATATAACTTGCTGAAGAAATGCTTTGTAGCCCTCATTAATGACTCAAAACTTTGAATCCAACTAAGATTCCTATATGATATTGGTGCCACATAAATTAAAAAGTTGATTTTGTCTATGTGGCAATGATATCACACAAAAAATCCTAGTTGGCTTCTATGTTTGTATTGGGGATGCATAGCATTACTCATCTTACTGATTGCACTGTGAATTCCTAATTCTCTGCTATATAGGCAAGCCCTCCATTCTTTTGAAACTCTACGAAACCAGCACCTTAACTTTTAGATTTGGAAGGTGGCCATTTAAGTTTGAAATATCTTGGTGAATTATAGTTGTAACACCCAATTACTTCGATATACTTACATCTTCCCATGCATTTTAAGCATCATAAATAGTGTTTGCTTTGTTGTGTTCAAAACATTGTGAGGCTGGTGTATAATTTTCTAAGATAAAGCCAACCAAAGAGATAATGCTTTTAGGTTAAGTGTTACTAATATAAGGTGCTAATGGAAGATATGAGAGGATTTTTGTGTGATGTTCAAACCTGTGGTGCTTGCATAAAATATTGAATAATTGAATATTAAATGTATTCACCAATATTTCGAAAGTGCATATGTAAATCCCACTTTAATTATTTGCGGACCACAGCTACAGTAAGTTTCTCTTTCCTCAAAAAGAAAGTTGACTGTTCAATTTTCCCAAAATAACTGTTACTGCTTTCCTTATGTGTTTTTACTTCTTTGTACTGGAGTTGCATTACTTATAGTTCTGCTTGTTTGCATATGGTTGATTTTTTTTGTATGTGTTTAGTTGCTCATACACATTGAAACTGCATTTTTCCAAAATGACCTGGTTGATGGTCAACTGCACTTTGATTAGTTTTCCAAATTGTAATCCATCACCGAACACATACTTGTTTGCTCATACACATACACTGATGCATTGATGCTTTTCCAAACAATGCTTGTCATCAACTTGGCCATTTTGCCTCTAAAATTTATACTTCATGGCTACAACAGTTTAGTAACTTAATGCCTGTGAAATGGATTCCTACTAATTGTCGAATTTGTCAGTTGGATTTTATTGATGGCATCATTTTGCTATAATTAATTATTTAATTTTTTTTAGATTTCAATCGTATGAAAATTATATATATTGGAACCTCTGCCAACACTCTTTTTAAATTTTTTAATGAATATCTTTTATGCTGCAGGTTCAAGCTGTATTGTTACTATTGGGTGGGTGTGAAATGCCTTCCAATGTATCTTCTGTTGCGTTACCCTGTCAGCAGGATGATAGGGTATGCTCAGGCTTTCAAATACATTACTTTAGCTCCATTTTTGAGTTTGTCTTGATGTTCCTATACATTTTCAGGGAATGGATGATATACTACGTCGTACAAATATTCCAGCCAAAAGATTGGCTTCTCTTATTCGATTTCGTGAAAAGCGTAAGGAGCGTTGTTTTGATAAGAAAATTAGATATGATGTTAGAAAAGAGGTTGCTCTCAGGTATATGATCTTTCCTTCCAACACACTCACTGATCCAATGTATATAGTACCATATACACTTTTCTTTGCGACAACTAGATATATTTAAACAATATGTTATATTACGTAAGCACTGGCTAGGTTTGGAAGACCTTTCTTTGGACTCTAGAATTGTCTTGGTGTTAATTTGCTGTTACGTTTTTTCTGATGAGTTGTAGAGTCTTTCTGCTTTCAAAATGGTGATATAAATGACTACCATATGAAGTATCACAAGCTTTTGTCTTTTACTTTTATCTAGGAATATTAAACACAAAATTATTAAGCATAGATAGTGACAAATTTTGAAAATTTGGGACCTTGTTAAGTTGCCTTTTTTTAAAATGCATGCCTTGGTCGACCCGACCTAACTTGCCACAAGCATAGGGTAAGCTTGGTCAAAAACCCTTGACCCAATAATTGATTCAAGCACGACTTGATCTAATTGCTAATTCGAATGGCTCAGACCCGATCTGACATCCGACTTTACAGTATTTTATAAAAAAGTTTACAGCAAATTATAATATTACAATAGTTGGTGAGCATGAGCATAAGTGATGGGAGGATGCTCGGTTCCCTATCGTCAATTCTCGGATCATAATTAGCGAAGGTGTGTTGGAGCTAATTATAATTTGTATTCAAAGGCTGTATTTGTTTAGATTCAAATTTGAGTTATTCACAACTCAACCATGGTTCTAGGTATAATGCAGCTTGACAAGAGAAATTGTGACAAATTCTACAATTTTCTCATATATGTACTGTGAAAAAGGCAGAGGACTTTGAGAAGAATTATGGCAGATTTGGAGGGCAAATTGGTCCAAGAAATTGCTAAAAAGGAGCTGAAAACAAGAACTTGAAAGGAAGCTTTTTGGATTTTTCTTGATGGAGAATATATGGAGAATCATGTGTGATATGTAATTTGACTAGTGTAAAGTGCTATGAATGGGGGTGCACATAGCACATTCGATTAGTTTGGTTGATTTAGTTAACCAAATCAAGGAAAAGACCAGGTTTAATTTTAAATTTCAAAAAAGTCAAACAAATAAGATTATGAGCTACAAATTAAATTGACCAAGCAGGATCATATGCAAACCACTAATAATATGACAGGGAAAAGAATAGGTGAATTCTAAGTAAGATAAATATATTAGATCTAGATGGAAGGTATGAATAACGAGATAAGAGAGTAGATAAACATATTAACACTACGGGTGCAAAAAGGTCAATTTGGGTTGTTTTCATGCTTATTTAATATCTGATGTGGAATTGAATCCGGCTCATGTGCCCGTGGACTTGACCCAGACCTGACTTAGGTTTTTTAGTTTGGGTTTGAGTTTGCGTCTAACAGTAATGCACATCATAAAGATATATTAAAGAAAAACGTAATACACTAATTGTAATGTTACATCAAGCAACTTAAGAAATATGATGTTTAATATGCATATATGATATTTGTTTTTATTACACTGCTATGTAGGTAATATCCCTTGAAATAATTATTAAACCATGATTTTCTAATTTAATGATTAATAAAACATCAGAATTGCTGTCGATTTAGTTTACCCAAACTCATGTTTTTGACTTGAGAATCAGAGCATTATATCAGTTCTAAATATATTAAGAAGCAGAACCAACCGGACCCATTTTAGACCTAACCCAAATTTGTCAATTTGGTTTGATTTTCAGTTAGTTCTCGGTTGTTTGGATATTTTTGCTCACTGCTAATTGACATTAAATATGATTAAATAAGTTGTAGCTATGTCATGTAAGTCAAACCTAGATATACAATCTAGGGATAAAATATGAAAGTTTCACATAATTTTGACAGTATTATCACTTGATGATATGTAATATTTTAGTCATTTTGGTCGGTTACGTTCTCAAAAATATAAAACCAAACCCAAACTATATAAATGAACAAGTTCAATTATAAAAGCATTAACCAAATTGACATTTTAAACAAAACTGACCAAACTTAATCAGTTTGATTCAGTTTTTCAGTTTAAATCAATGCCCACCCCTAGTCATGTATGCAAATTCCCATATTTCTTTTACTTTTTGATTTTATACTTTCTGCATCAGTATTTCATCACTCTCATGTTCAAGCATGTTAGGATGAAACGTCGGAAAGGTCAGTTTGCTGGGAAGGCTAATCCTGAGGATGAAGCATCGCCATCTTCAAGTTGTGATCCAGCTTCAAGCCAAGATGATACTCCTCGAGAAACAAAGTTTGTACCCTTTACTACTTATTCTAGGATAGCTCCATCAATGATTTGCATCTAATCTTTACAAATCAAGCTAGCACTATAAACCACCTATTGCTTTCAGCGTTTACTCAATTTGCCTCCCTCATGCTAAGTGGTTTTACCAGTTGCCAGAACTGTGGCATTAGCGCAAAATTGACACCAGCAATGCGTCGAGGTCCAGGTGGTCCAAGGTCTCTCTGCAATGCTTGTGGCCTTATGTGGGCCAACAAGGTTTGACAAGCACTGTCTGTTTTGCACAATATATGCACATTTCTCTATCTAGTGTTTCATATATTTATACTCTGGATATTCCATTAGTGTGGTACTGTTAATTACTTTGTGATTGAGCCTTGCACATTTTGCATATTGCTTCAATGCCAAACAATGTGTAAACGTCCCTACAATTATATGTCCAAGCTGCAATCAGATTGACTGCTCTTCTATTCAGGATTGTTTGCTTGCTTAGTGGTAACAGGAAAAAGTGCCTTTGTAAATTTCAGGCGATATATGACAAGTTCATTAAATTTGTTTATGATATTAGTGACATTTTCTGTTGATTGTGCGCTGCAAATTGCATTACATATTTTCTGAAGTTAAAATTGTCTGTTGGTTTTTCCTGTACCCTTTGTGCAAATTGTTCTGTTGAGAAGCATGTAAACTAAAATAACGTCTGAAACCAAACTGTTGGACATGACTACTGTTTGTTTTTTTTTTTCAAATAGTAAAAAATAGAATAATGCTTGATCATATCATGGTATGCCATTTCATTTTGTGCTTCCATGCATAAAAATGCCATTGCAGCCTTTGAAATTTTTTACCTTGTTATACGCAGGGCACTTTGAGAAATGTTACCAAGTCCTCCAAAATGACAACTATAACTCACTCTGATCCTAATGGAATGGTAAGTTTTATGTTGTTCATAATTACAGGAATAGACGCATTCTGATGGCAAGAAACATTTGTCCAGCGAAGCACAAGATTCATTCCTGTTACTTCTATCCTGCCTAGCCCAGGGGCTACTTTAAACATAGCACATTAATTAGGCTTTCAGCCTAGGCAACCTAACAACCATTTGGCCAAGCAACCTGTTGATAGGCCTGAACAAGGGCTCGTTACTGTATTTAATACTTTAAAATCATTGTAAACTTGTTCAAATATTTTATGGATTTGGGTAGATTGGAGTAGCGAGAGTCTTGGCATCTTGGTGCACACAACATAGATTTACTATTCTATGCAAAAGTAAATCCCAACCATATGTGTGGATACCTTTGATAGTGCATTTAATGCATATTGCACAATGTTGAAAGGTTAAAAGGCAGATACTATGCAGGGAATTTTGCGGACCTATTCGACATAGGAACGCGAGATCATCTCCGTAAAGGCCTCTCGTATCTCTATCAATGTTTGTTATTAATATATGATCTAATTATATAGGAATACGAAATTGCATCTCCTAATATGAAACATTGTGTTCACATTAGCACACGAGCAATCCTTCTCGTCGTGCTACTGTATACTCACGTAGTTATTTATATACCTATGTATTTATATTTATGTATGTATTTACATACTTGTGTACATAAATATATAAGTATGAATATTTCTGTTTCTGTATGTACATGTGTTGATGTCTATACCCATGTATGAATGTACATATGTATTTATTTATGTTTGTATGCATATACGTTTATATTTATGTATTTATGCATGTGTGAATGTTTTTATCAACTATAGATGATCTCGTAACAATACGTTAGACCGTCTACTTCCGCAATATCCCTTGTAGAAACACAAACAATATTCCTTGTGCACTCATAATTGGTGTTTAATATAGCTATAGTAGCGTATTGCATACTTCTGTAATGCCTCAAAGTATAAAATATGTGATATCATATGGCTATGCGATTGGATAGTATGGTTGCATAGTTTACGTCTTTTTTTCTAATAGGTATTTCACATTAGTCTCATATGTTTGAAGATAATGAATATCTTGAATGTGTATTTTTTCGGATTTCTTTAAGCAATATTGTGCTACATAGACCATTTTTTTGACTGTATAGGCCCACAATTTTGTGCTAACGCACCTGGGAACCTCTTGCACAATTTTGTGCAACACCTATTTTACGATCGTTATTTCTTGCATACAATAGTAAACTTACGCTTTGCCAACCTAATACTCTTCCAAATTCTGAGTTTGGCTCAAGCCCTGTTTAGTTTGGTTCAATGTGTGATTGTTCTCGCATGCATGAGCCGAGTTAGATTGAAGCAATTAATTTTTTAGCTTGGGCAACGCAAATTCTTGTGCAATGTTGGGACCTCTCAGTGTTTGACTTGATACACAGCCTGAGATTTCGAATTTTCTTTTGCTGTTTTTGCACAGGTTGATGGAGTAAACTCAGTTATGGGTAGCGAGAACAAACCTCGTTCTACTTTGAATGATCAGGTCTCTGTAATGGCCACTTCTGAAATGTGAGCGCAAACAAAGAGTTAAATTACTTTAAACTGATGCATAAACAGGAATCGCAGCTTACGCATTCCGTTTCTCAGTTTTGCTGGAGAGATGCGGGCTGATGTGCATCCTGGGATGGAGGATGAGCAAAAACTCTGAACTTTTTGTACCATGGATTTCATCTGCTTGTGGAAAAAATGGTCCTTGAATGCACAGATCATCTTATAATTTCAGGGAAAAAAAATTCAGGAATGCACAGATCTTCTTATGATATATCAGTTTCATTTAAGTTTTTTAAAAGATCAGGCGCCTGTGTATTCTTAAGAATTAATAGTGCATTCATGATTTTTATTTGTATGTTCTTTGTGTATTTTGCTATATATATATATATATATATATATATATATATATATATATATAGTGCTAGATGTGTGGTCATCTATTCAAGTTGTGAAGGCCCTAATTGATGTTAATGTCGTAAAAATCGAACCGATTAAGAATAAGCTTATTGTTCAATTCATAGTCTAATTGATCAAACTGAAAAATGAACTAATAAATAAATGTTTTTAAAAATATTTAAAATATAATAGTATTTCATTGCTTCATAATGATTATCATTGCAATAGTTTAATTTATTGTGGTTTAATTTATTCTAATATGTAATCTATTTTTGATATTGAATTAAATTTGGATCCCTTGAATCAGGGATTTGGTTTGTAAAATATTGATTGATGTGTGCATTATATATATATATATATGCTTCAAAATTTTATTTAATTATTATTTTAAGATTGATTGATTGTAAGTTATTATGAGTATAGCTGAAATAGCTTTCAATTTTAACAATGAAGTAAATAAAATTTTGTTTTTGTTCTTTAATTTATAAATTTTAATAGAAAAAAATCATTTTGTATCACATTTTATGTCATACATATATATTTTTTTTTAAAAAAATTCATCATTAATTAATTTATTATTATTTTAAAAAAATTGAGGGCCATCAAAATGGGCCGAACAAAGATTTCGTATAGAGCGTGCATTCAGAGGGAAAGATGGGGCGGCGAGCTGCCACGGCTACGGCTGTCGAGGCGGTTGCCGGTAACTGGAAATGGGCTGCTATGGCGGCGACGGCGAGTATGTGGATACAGTGCGTGAGCGGGTCGGCCTACTGCTTCGGCATCTACTCCCCGCTGCTCAAGTCCACCCAAGGGTACGATCAGTCTATCCTCGATACCGTCGCCTTCTTCAAAGACCTCGGCGCCAACACCGGCGTGACAGCCGGCGCCATCTACTCTTCCTCTCCCGTCGATGGCCGACCCCGACTCGTTCTTGCAACTGGAGCGGCCCTCTGCTTCGCCGGCTACTTCCTTATGTGGCTCTCCGTTGCTCGGATCATCTCCCGCCCCCCCGTCGCCCTCATGTGCCTCTTCATGTTCCTGGCTGCCCACGCTCAGACCTTCTTCAACACCGCCGATGTAGTCACCGCTGTCCGTAATTTCCCCGGCCACCGGGGCACCGCCGTCGGCATCATGAAGGTTGGCAATTCCATGCCTCCTCTTTTAGCTCAATCGCTCTTTTTCCTAATTATGGTCCAGAGATTATCTGCTCCTGAATTGAATCTCTGTTCTTATATTTGCCAATTAGCTTCACCTAATGTTGCGTTCTCGGTGACTAACTAAATTCTCCGACAAGCTGTTTTGGCCTAATAGAAACTTCTTGAGCTCTATGCTATGCAAATTTTACTAAATCCTTTAATTGACGCATTACTTTGTAAAGCAATGAATCCTCTCATATTGCAACATTTTTTTCTGGTGGCTGTTGCTTTTTACCAATTTGGGCCTTAACCTATATTTGTTTTATGTTGACCTGAGATTTCACCAAAGAACGTCGAGAGCTTAGATTTCAAAAAACCTAATTTGAATGTCATAGTAGTCAAAGATAAGAGATTTATATGCATCATACAAATCAAAGCAATATCTGATTATTTGTCATTCGCTTGTATTTTAAGCTGTATGCATGAAGCATGGATTTGAGTTAGACTAGATCAAGTTAAGATAAAATTTTCTGAAGATGTGAAAGGCACTGCCGCATGAAGCTCAGAACAATTTTCTATACAAAGCTCAGGACATCGCTTGATGTAAATCATTCCACTACTGAAATTATTATTATGTGTATCAAATTCTTTGATAGCCTTATGAAATTCATCAAGGTGCAACTTTGTAAAAATATTACGATATGTGTGCTGTTTTATTTAGTTTTTTGTGTTGAATGGTTAAGGAAAGAATCACTGCATCTTCCATACAGGGTTTTCTCGGTCTTAGTGCGGCGATACTAATTCAAGTATATCACACAGCTTACAGGAGGGAGCCGAGTTATTTTCTTCTGATGCTGTCTTTGCTGCCAACTATTCTAGTGATTCTGGTTATGTACTTTGTGAGAGTTTATCCAACAGATCACCAAGATGATATGCCATTACTGAATAGTTTCTCCCTTATTGCTCTGATTACTGCTGGGTATCTTATGGTTGTCATGATATTGGAAAATGTTCTGACTTTGGGATCTACAGTCCGCATTTTGACTATTGTTCTTCTGCTTGTTTTACTCGCATCTCCTTTATGCCTTTTAATAAGAAGACATTCGAGAGACTCGAGGCTTCCCGTGGATGCCACATCTGATGAAACATTAATGTTGATAGACGAAGGAAGTTCATATGAAATTGTAGAGGCAGAATTAGAACAAAATCATCTTATTCAGACCAATCGGGACATAAGCATGCCAGAGACTGTGGGAAACTCTAACCTTTTTCAGTCCATGATGACTTGCAACTTCTGGCTGTTATTTATTGCTGTGGCATGTGGAATGGGCTCGGGCTTGGCAACGATAAATAACATCAGTCAGATATGTGCTTCACTGGGCTGCAAAAGCAGAGAATCAAACACTTTAGTTTCTCTTTGGAGCATATGGAATTTCCTCGGACGGTTCGGAATAGGCTACATGTCTGACTATTTCCTTCATTCCAAAGGCTGCGCAAGGCCGCTATTCATGGCTGTCATGCTCGCATCCATGGGTATCGGCCATGTTTTGATAGCTTCAGGCCTTCCCAGTGTTATATATGTGGGATCTATAGTGATAGGGGTGTGCTATGGTTCCCAGTGGTCTCTGATGCCTACAATCAGTTCAGAAATATTCGGTTTGACGCATTTCGGGACTATCTTCAACACCATTACCATTGCAGGCCCTTTAGGATCGTACATACTATCTGTGAGAGTGGTGGGATACATATATGACTTAGAATCTCACCATAAGACCTGCGTGGGTAGGCACTGCTTCTTGGTTTCTTTTCTTATAATGACAGCAGTTTGTGTTTTTGGATCTGTTATTTCCTTGACTTTGTTCTTCCGCACAAGGAGGTTCTACAAACAAGTCGTATGCTCAAAATTGCAGAATGTGGTCTTAAGTTGAAGATAGAGACAGTGATTATTCTAGTACGATATGAAGCGATTTTATTGGAGTTTAGTTGCTTCATGGAGATCTATGAACAAGTCATTACAGAATGTGGTTTCTTAAGAAGATCACGGATAATGACATATAATAGAATGATGCAAAGCAAGTTTGTAGGAGTTTCTTTTCTTTATCTCAGATAAAATAGATGCTCGCAATCATTTTTGCACTGGGGATTTGGTGATGATCTGCAGTGGCTTTGATTGTACTGTTTAACAGAAGTGATGTGGTTTTGATAAGAACATGAACTAGAACAGAACACAAGCAACAAACACTTTACTCTTATAGGATCTTATATAGATGAAGTGACAATGACAGAGATTGAGTACTTCTCCCTCCGCTTCGAAAAATCTTTCAGGAAGGTTTCCTAGCATGCTCGAGTAAAAGAGGGAAATTAACTCAATAATTTTAAGATTTAACATAAGAACTTTATCACGGTTGCCACAAGTATAACAACTAATTTAATGTGAAAAAATACATTGGTTCCTCCCTCAAACATTAACCTAAACTAAAGGGTTATCAAAAGGGTCGATACTTCCACCTCTTACTTGAACAGTAAGAACGTCAGTTGATCTGCTCTTTATTTGTTTATGCAGTGGGGTCCCTTTACTTCAATAACTTGCTGGAAGCAGATCTTCAACTAGCCGTCACCGTAATGACTAGGAGCGATGGATCTCTCGAAGCTTTTTGTCTTCAATAATCCTTATACATTGTGTATCTCCTTTTTCTCTCTTCTCATTTGATCTTTATTTATAGGTGATGTCGAGGTTTATCTTCTTAGAAAAGGTAACTGCATTTGTTGTCTTTAGATCTCATGTAGATAATCTTTTAGTATATTTGATGTGATAATGTAGCTTTGAGTCTTTTTTAGATATCATAAGATCTTTCTTAAAGTTATGCCCAATCTTCGAGTAGATTGCATGTTTAACCAATGTTCTTTGTCTTTGACTCCTGTTTTTATGAACATCCTCTCAAACTTTAAGATCACTATGTCTATTTGATAAGACGTTTTTTTCGACTTCCTCCTCATGAGGAGGGATAATCATAACTAACCAAAAGATAAAAGGAAGCGTTTACTAAGCTGATCATAAACTGATTGTTATTTCAAAGCTGGTGCATGTGATTTTTAAGAACAAAACAGTAGAAGCTATTACTTTGAAGGTCACTCTTTATGTGCAAATATGTAGTTGTAGTTGCTATACATGTAGTTTATGTGGCCTAGACCAAACTTAAAAAGTAAAAGCCTGTTTGTTTGGCAGGTTAAAATTAACCTGATTTAATTTTAAATAGGCATATGTGATGCACGCGGGGATCGATTTGAGTCGAACTTAACGCTACCAATATTAAATTAATGCCTAAGTTTTATGTTTATATAAAATACTAAATGCAAATGGAGAGGAGATTAAACTAAGCTTTTCAAATTATAGTAAATATAAACATCTACATATTCATATAAGTGTCATGAAATTAATGCGATGATTAAAATTCTAGCCAGATAAATTCAAGAAACTTATGCAATAAGATATCTAGATTATCGAACTCTAAGAAAATTTAACATATATGTATTTTCAGATGAAATACTAACTAATTAACATATAAACCTTCACTAAATATGATATGAATTTGTTTAGCACAGGAAATTAATATGGACTAAAACAGTGAATTTAATTCTTAAAACCAAGCACCAAAAATTTCATATTCACCATGGCTTGTTGTGAAGGAAAATGATAGGATCGTGGCATTGCAGAAATAAGCAGGACTTGGAACAAGCAAGAACAAATGAAAATACTAAAGAACACACGTGAAAGGGAATTTCATACTAACAGCATCATGAAAGGAAAAACAGGGGAAACACAAAAGTGCAAAACAAAACCCGGAAAATTATGGAGCACGGTAAGCAAACCAAAGAAAATCGCATCCCGAAACCGTAGTCTCAGCCCCCTGCCGAAGCCTCTGATGAAGCCGAATCGTTTCCGAAATGAAACCGCAGCCACCTGCTCGGCTCCGATCAGTGGAAGAACGCCGAACGCAGCCGCCTGCTGCCGTGCTGACGATAAAATCCGTGACCACCTGTTCGGATCTCTAAGTCGTTCCTGAAACAAAGCTGCAGCCACCTGCTCAGTGCGGCTTCCTGCTCGGCTCCGATCAGTGGAAGAACACCGACATAGCCGTCTGCTGCGACATCGGCGACAGATCAACGCCATCTGCGTTGAAATTGTTCGAAATGAAGAACCTTCTTCTCACAGCTCAAAATCCCCCCCTCATCCTTAGCGCTGCGATCCTTTTTATAGAAGAAGTCGAAAAGGAAACTGAGGGTGCGTTTCACTTATCTGCGCAGGAAGCATGGCCTGCAATTTGGGAAGGAGATCGTGGCCGGCGGTTGCTTGCTTGGGCACGTGGCCGGCGAAGGGAACCGTCGAGTCCGGCTGAGTTGGCATCGTGGCTGGAGACCAAGCGAGCAGTCGCCGGAAAAGAAGCCATGAATGCTTCTCCGATCACAGTGAAGCCATTTTAGGGATTTGAAAGGATAATTTATAAGCTGTTTGATATTTTCTCCCCTTTTATACATAAATCCTTGCCATTTTTAATTAACCCATAAAAAATTCAAATTGGGTTCAAATCGAAATTGATTTGATTCCAATTGAATCTTTTCGACTCCAACTGGCTTGAACTGAAAATAAAATATGTACAGGACTCATAAATGGGCATTCTCACTGATATAAGTTAATTTTTTGACTCAATAATAACCCAAATAAATGTGCAGAAAATAA
Organism: Apostasia ramifera; assembly: GCA_019297695.1. Lineage (NCBI taxonomy): Eukaryota > Viridiplantae > Streptophyta > Magnoliopsida > Asparagales > Orchidaceae > Apostasia > Apostasia ramifera. The sequence continues at coordinate 48,324 of JAEMOT010000084.1, read as the reverse complement.
AGATAATTATATATAAGACTAGAATTGATATAATTTAAATCTGAAACTGCAAATTATATCTATAGTATCAATGTGTCTGACCAAACGCTGCATCAATATGACATCACACATAAAATTTAATATTAAAAATTAATTATATTTTATATCATATATATAATTTAAAATAAAAAATAATAATTTTATTTTACATACCACACATATACCAAAATAATAACTAACTTATTCACATACTTAACATATTTTAATATAATAACTAACTGTGTTTTATATTTTTCATAATTTTTAATAAAAAAATATTTTATTTAAATTTAATTTTAATTTAATTAAAATCAAATTTTGCAAACAAACAAATCTAAGATTTTTTTCATAAATATTATAAAAGTGTTTTTATATTAATTATTACGAGAACAAATGTCATCTTAATATTTTAAAATAAATATAAATCATTTTTTAAAAAACCATTGTTTGCTGTATCATTCTTCTAGATTTATAATTATGCTCGAAATTTTAATTAATTCAAAATATACTATATTTTAAAATTAATGCCAAATAGTTCAAAATAAAATCAATTTGAGTTGAAATTGACCAACTAAACTGAATGTAGAATATATTTGTATAATAGTTTAAAATAGAAGTTTAAAAATTATTTTAAATTTGTCAATGGTAATTTCTATAAAATGAACATGCATAATATTGTCTATTAATATGTAGAAATTAGGCTAGAATTCAGCTCAAATAAAGTCAAAAAATAATATTTTTAATTATTTTAATTAAATATATCTCCAAATAAAAAATTTAAATTTAAATTAGAGAATAATTTGCTTGAACACCACTCAATCTCAGCCAGGTTTAGCCGCACGTGGCAAAGAAGAATTCGACGCAAACTTTTCCACCAAGAAAGGAATATTCCGAACAGGAGAATTTATGTAAATTATATCTTAAATATTACAATTATGAATTATCTAAGACTTAAATATTATGTGCACACTGACATTGAAAATTCAATTAAAAATTATTCTGTTAAAGTTCCTAATATAAATTTCTCTCTTTATTTCTTTTGATTTCATTGTCCAATCATCTATTATTGTACACTCATTTATGTTGCTAGTAAAATATATCGCAAATGAAAATAGTGCTTGATTGAAGTAAAAACTGCATCTTGATGAAAAAAATATCAAGTACATAGTATAGCGTCACAACAAGAGAGAGAGAAGACGAGCAAAAGAAAATAACGAACACTCAAATTTAAGTGTTTCAGAATTAATTTTACGAAATACAGAAAAAAAAAGAGATCTCTAAAGAGTATAATAGGAGTTAAAGAGATTTAAAAACTAAATTCAATCAAGAATCTAATGAAAAGTCCTGCCCTCCAGGAAAAAGGCTTAATAGTTATAGTCAGGAATGTTGATAATAGTAGGTAATTGTTGGTCATATGCTAAAATAATAATCAAATTTTTTTTTAAAACAGATGAGACACCGTATATTTTTTTAGCTATGAATTAATTAAATTTTTTAATATATATATGTATATATTATTTGTTTGCTATATTATTTAAATTTTAATGAACATTATATATATAATGATTAATATATTAATTAATTTTATTTTATATTTGCATAAATTTTAAATAAATAAAAACACCATATAAATGGTCAGTAGTTTTACTAGTGTACGCTGCTTTGACTGGTCAAAGTCATCCCGCGGAGGCCCAGCCACCGCCTCGCTGTCTCTCAGCTTTTCACGTCGTCGCCCAGGAGTTGCTGTCCGCTCTCCAGTCCCCACAGCATCCCGACAAGCTGACGAATCTTCCGCGCTACCCCATCAAACTCTCATAGTCTCCTTCCTCTTCCTCTGCTCAACTATATATATAAAGAGTAATACACCAGAAGGCTTCTCTCCATTAATCCATCATCAAAGAACAGAGAGAGAGAGAGTGAGAGCAAGAGAATTAATGGGAGTGCTAGAGGAGAAATGGGCAGGATGGGGATCGGTCATGGCGAGCTTGATGTTCCTCTGGGCAGTGGTGAGCCAGTACTTCTCCCACTGGCTCGGCGACTACCTCAGCCCCTGCGCCTCCAAGCTCCTCTCCTTCGTCTACCCCTATATCGAGATCACCTTCTTCGAGTTCGCCGGCGAGCGCCTCAAGCGCAGCAACGCCTACGCCGCCGTCGAGTCCTACCTCGTCGAATCCTGTTCCGCCACAGCCCGCCGCCTCAAGGCCGACGATGGCCGTGACGGGGCCGGCATCGTCCTCTCCATGAACGAGTACGAGGAGGTCACCGACGAGTTCGCCGGCGCCAAGGTCTGGTGGTCCTCACAGAAGCTATCCCCGAAAACCCCCTCCTTTTCTTTATACCCCGCGCCGCCCGAACGCAGCTTCTACCGCCTCACCTTCCACCGCCGCCACCGCAACCTCGTCGCCAAATCCTACGTTCGCCACGTCCTAGAACAGGGCAAGGCAATCGGCCTCCGCAACCGCCAGCGGAAGCTCTACACGAACAGCTCCCAGTACGACGAAGACTGGCGGAAGAAGTCGTGGAGCCACGTGCCCTTCGAGCACCCGGCAACGTTCGACACCATCGCCATCGATCCAGCGAAGAAGCGCGAGATAGTGGAGGATCTACTCGCCTTCAGCCGGGGGAAGGAGTTCTACGCTCACGTCGGCAAGCCGTGGAAGAGAGGATATCTGCTCCACGGCCCGCCGGGAACCGGGAAATCGACGATGATCTCCGCCATGGCGAACCTGCTCGACTACGACGTCTACGACTTGGAACTCACCGCCGTGAAGAACAACTCTGAGCTGCGGAAGCTGCTGCTGGAGATCACAAGCAAGGCGATCATTGTGATCGAGGACATCGACTGCTCGCTCGATCTTTCGGGGAAGAGGAAGAAAGGGACTGCAGCGGAGACGGAGAAATCGAAGGAGGAGAAGAAGATGATGGGGCGAGAGGACAATCCGGACAGCAAGGTGACGCTGTCGGGGCTCCTGAATTTCATCGACGGGCTGTGGTCGGCATGCGGTGGGGAGAAGCTCATCGTGTTCACTACCAACCATGTGAAGAAACTGGATCCGGCGCTGATCCGAAGGGGCAGAATGGATATGCACATCGAGCTCTCCTACTGCGATTTTGAGTCGTTCAAAGTCCTGGCAAAGAACTACCTGGGGATCGAAGGGGGACATCCCCTTTTTGACGAAATTAGGCGGCTGATGGAGGAGCGGAACATCACGCCGGCGGACGTGGCTGAGGCTCTGATGCCGAAGACGATGACGGAGGTCTCCGGCAGCGTGGAGGTCTGCCTCCATAGCTTGATCGAAGCTCTCAGGGAGTCGAAGCTGAAGTCGGAGAAGGAGGCGGGGGAAGAGGAAGTGGCAGAGGAGGAGAAATCCTCCTGCACGAAGGAAACAAAAGAAGCAGATGACCACAGCTAGTAAGGCGGAGACCAACAAAGAAGACGCTGCGCTGGACTCGAGTTCTTGAATGCTTTGATGTTAGGTGTGCAAATTATGTTTTAACCAAAATTATTTAAATTTAACTATTTGATTTTATTTAGCTGATGTTGGTTCAGTGTTATCTCAATATTATGTTATATTATTTTTATAAAATAATTATTCAATTTAATAATATTTTTAAATAATATTATAATTAATTATAAAAATACTTGATATCTAGATGTCATCTCAAATCAGGCGATGTCTCAAGATAATATCGTCAATTTATCATTATAATGTCAATAACTTTCAATTAAATAAAAATAATTTAGATAGTATTGATATTTTTTAATATCATAACATTGAACCAAACAAATGTCTATTGATAAATAACAATGACATTTAGATAACATGATATTTAAGGGGCGTTTGGTTCAGTGTTATCTCAATGTCAATGTTATTTAGATGTCATATTATCTAAAAGTCATTGTTATTCATTAATGGACATTTGTTTGATTTAATATTATGATATTAGAAAATATCAATGCTATCCAAATTATTTTTGTTTAGTTAGAAGTTATTGACATTATAATGACATTGACGGTGTTATCTTGAGATGTCGCCCGATTTGGGGTGACATCTAGATTTCAGCGTATAATGACATTTTTGTAATTAATTATAATGTTATTTAAAAATATCATTAAACCAAATAATTACTTTCTAAATATAACATAACATAACATTGAGATAACACTGAACCAAACGTCCCCTAAATAACATTGACAATGAAATAATACTGAACTAAACGCCCCCTTAGAATCTAATTGTTTGATGATAGTTTGATATTTTAAGTATTTCGATTAATTGATTTGGGTTCTGTTTCATATGTTTAGAAATCAAACCGACTGAATTAACCGATTATTAAATAACTCATATATAAATATAATTTTAGGATTGAGCCGATTCAGTTTTATTATAGTAGCTTTATAGAATTAATTTTGAATCTATTAAAGTGATAGTATATATATATATATATATATATATATATATATGAGTTTTTATAATATATTTATTTTTCAGATGTAGTAATTAGGATGAATTTTTATAACAGAGATTATCTAAAAATTTAAAAAAATATTCATTATTTTTTATAAATAGATGAAATTTTTGTCATATAATTTTAATTATATTGTGACATTGATGTAATGATATGTGCAATTGTTTTTTAATTCTTTTTATTTTTTTATTAATTTATTTTAGTAATAATTGAGTTATTAAATTAAATTATTTATTGTGCTAAATCATCTTTATATTAAAATTATTATTTAAATATTAATATAAATATTATTATAAAAAAATTTAAAGAAAATTGAGATAAAAAAATGTGATCAAATCAATCAATTCAACTGATGCACATGCCTTAGTAGATTCTGTGCTTTTCTACTTTAGTTTGTTATTATTCAAAAATATATTATGTGCTCTTGTCTGTTGAATAAAAATAATGTAAAATCTATTATATCCATTATAATTACACCATGATGTAAGCTTTTTACTGTTAATAATTATTAATTATTCCAATCTTGATCCTAGAATGAAATTGAAATATACGATAAAATTAGAAAATATACGTATGACACTATAGTAAAAGAAATTTCGAAGAGATGCCTTCTAAGAATAACCTGAGTTTATAATGATATTTTTCTTTGATGTCGTATGATTCACTTTGATGATTAAAATTTTTTTTAATAAAATACTAAATAAGGTAAATTACGTTTATATTCTTCAGTTTAATACTTAATATTACGTAGATCCACGTTTTTTAAATTATAATAACGGGTCACTGAATTTTAATAAATTATCTAAGTTTTTTTATTTTTTTATTATTAATTTTTTTAAAAATTACCGTTTTACCCCTGCCTCTCTCTCTCCTCCTGATCATGTGCCGGATCAGAAGGAGAGAGAGAAGAGCAGGGGTAAAACGGTAAGTTTTAAAAACTTAATAATAAAAAAATAGACCCATTTGATAATTTATTAAAACTCAGAATTCGATATTATAATTTTAAAAATATGGACCTGCGCGATATTAAGCGTTAAACTGAGGGACTGGGCATAATTTACCCTCATAAATATTAAATCATATTACTTATGTTCTAATATTTATCGACCATAATAGTGATATCGATGAACGCTCAATGAATATCTCCAATCCTCTGCTACCACTACAAGGAATTATTTGCATTAATGATTTATATTCATTGTAAGATCATTATAATGAACCATTTATGTTGTTTTATATACATTATAAAAATGCAGGGTAAATTGCATATAGCTTCTTGAGGTTTGGAAATTTTTGCATATTTGTCCACAGATTTTTAATTGTAACGATAGATTCGTGAAGTCATGGGATTTTTGCAGACTAATTCATAAATTTTGAGTAGTAACACTTTGGATCTCTGAGATTGATTTATTACAATGTGTATAATCCTTTCAATCACCTATAATATTTAATTCAACTTAAATGCAATACAAAATATTAAAATGTGGAAGTGTGATTGCCAAACTTAGGAATTTAAATGTTACAATTAAAAATTTATAAATCAATATTTAAAAGTTTTATGACCTTAGAGACTTAAATGCAATTTATCCAAAGATGTAAAACCCACTGTATATAAATAGGATTAGAGCCGTTAACGATTCGATCTCGAGCCGATTTGACCTCGGCTCAAGATTGAATTGAAAGTTTTCGATTTGATTTCGATTCAATCTAGAAAATGAATGAAGAGAGTTCGATCCAATCGCGATTGTTATGAATTCAAGCTCGATTCAAACCAAAATTGATTCGACTTTCGATTAATTTTTGATGATTTAAATGATTATAGAAAAAATTTTAATAAAAATCTAATGAAACCTTCCAGTAGATTACTGAAAAACCTATATACTAAATCTAATTATATAATATTTTAATTTTTTTAATCGATCCGATTTCGAGCCATCTCAATCCGATCCTATGCCGGCTCAAGATTGGATTTAAAAAAAATTTCGAGCCAAAAAAACAGCACGTTAGTCGGCTCATTTAGATAGAATCGAGCTCAATTTAATTCAAATTTTGAGTAAATTTTTTAGCGATCTTCAATCTTCGAGCAAAATTAACAGCCTTAAGTAGGATCTTAGTCTCTCTGGTTCTCATAAAGTTCTAGGCATTACTTTTCGCAGTCAATTATATTTAATTCGAACAAATATTAAAATTTTTTGTACCATCCAATGTATCAAAATCGTGCGTTTCTTGTTTGTATTTTTGATGCAACGATGTTGTTCCTTTGTTTTTTTTTTTTCAAATTTCAACAAATATTCGAACAATAGAATCACTTTAGTTCATTTACTATTCCGAATTCGTGTGCCTTGACAAAAAAAATGTTGTACAAATATTAAGCTTCGAAGTTGGATTTTGAGAAGTTGAACCTCATGAAGGCTAAACAAGTTTGTTTTTGAGAAATGATGATAAAAATTATATAAGAAGTGAAATAAAATTAATTAATTTATTAAAAAATATATAATATGTGAATTTAAATATTAAAATATATGTAAAATGAAATATAAAATAATTTTATATTTTTAAATTTAAGAAATTTAAAAATAAAAACATGGGGCTCAGTTGGCATTGAACAAACCAGCTCGGCCCAATTTGAGCTCTTATCTGTTTGGCGCGATAACTAAAATGGTACTACTTTAAATAATAATAATAATAAAAATAAATAATTTTTTTTAATTATTTTACACATATTTTAATATAAAAAAAATATGATTTTACTTCACATATTCAATAATTTTCAATAAAATTATAATTTTATTTCGCATTCTAGACCAAAATATTCAAATCGAGTATTTTGATTTAAGTTGTGAAATAAAATTAATGTTTTTATTTAAAATTATTAATTATGTGAAGTAAAATAATATTTTTTTATATTAAAATATATGTAAAATAATTAAAAATTTTATTTTTATTATTATTATTATTAATAAAACTAATATCATTTTGGTTTTGATTTTGATCTTTACGCCAAACGGGGTCTCCAAGCGAATGAGATGAATTTTCTACTATGCGAAGCAAAGAGATGAAGGCAAAATTTTCAAGATAAATTATAACCTCTCAAAAATTTAGATTTTGATGTGTATTACAAATTAGAATTGTATGTATAAATTTGGGTGATAAATGATATTTACGGTATTTTGCTATAGAGCATATAAAAAAATTTTTGGGTGATATCTTTGATTTATTTGATCTCCATAAATGACATAGAAAGAGTGATAAAAGAAATATTGAATCTAGAAATAATTTTTATAAAATCTAGTATTTATTTGAAAATATTAAGATAAATATTAGAAAATTCATTTCTTTATTTAAATTTAAATTTATTTAATATCTCATAATTTATTTGAATATTTATTGATTTAAATTCTCATGATGATATTTATCAAAATTAGAGATAATTAAGGGATATATTCATAGGTTAAGGATGATTTGTTATTATTATTTAAAATTTGAATTTATGAGATTTAATTATCCCTTAATTTTAGTCTTGAAAGAAATACCAGATTTACCCTTAGATTGAGTTATTAGAGAAAATAATATTTCTCTCTTTTCACACATCGATTCACCTTCTCCCGATTCGTAACCGCCGGCCCTAGCCCCCCCTCTTTGTCCGAAAATGTGAGGGTGAGAGAGAGGAGAGGGAGAGAAGAGAGAAAAAAGAATTAGAGATCTGAGGCATCACAATCTTTTTCCTTCGAATCGGCAACCACGGAAGAAGAATTTCAAAGATTTGAATGAGAAGGCAAGAGAAAAAGAAGGAAAAAAAAGTTGGATAATATATAGTGCATGTAAATTATTATGAATTAATTGCTAGCTTTGTTTGTTTGACCCTGACACCTACGGGAGGACAAGTGTACGGACTTTTCGGCACATTTGATGTGAATATATTGACTTATGTTTGTGACACCTACGGGAGGGCAAGTGTACGGACTTGTCGTCACATTCGATGAGAATATATTGACTTTTGTTTGACACCTATGGGAGGACAAGTATACGAATTTGTCTTCATATTTAATATAAATATATTGACTTACGACTGTGACACCTACGGGAGGATAAGTGTACGAATTTATCGTCACATTCGATGTGAATATATTGACTCGTGACTGTGACATCTACGGGAGGGCAAGTGTATGAACTTGTTGTCACATTCAAAGATATAATATGATATTTAGGCAAGTGTATGTGCTTGCTATGTGACTAAATTTATAATCAAGATTTTAAAGGCGATAATGGATTAAAAATTAAATGTGATTTCTATGGGATTGCGCACTTGCCTTAGCTCGAGTATATGATATTTGGCACGACAGTGTTCATTGGTAGTTTCTGACTAGCATGGGGGATGACGATCCCCAAAGCAGATATGTGTTTGCTGTGGAAATATGTCCACTAGAGGTTCTCATATGATATTTGGCACGATGACATCCATTGGATATGCCTACAGAGGGCTATTCATTGGGGGGTGACGATCCCCAAAGATGTAAAAGACAGTTGAGGCGTAGTACGAGAAATCACGGGCCCAAAAAAGTAAAATAAAATTAAATAAAAAGAAATTTACTCGTTAATTATATTTTTATATTTGTTCTATTATCATATTTACATTATAATTATTAGGCAAATCATGTTGCACTTGTTTATATTTAGTATTCGTATTGTGCTAATTATCTATCATGCATTTATATTATTAAATTGTTCACAAGAAACTCATGGTATACATGCTTATTTATTTGATAGTACTCGTATTTTGAATTCTTATTTGATATCTTTTGTTATACTATTTAAGTACGCATAATTATCATAGTCATTGTCATCATGTTATTTATTTATTTGATATAAGTTTATGAATATTATTGTGTATGCATGTAATAATTTTCTTAAATCTCAAAATAATAAATTTGTTATCATGAAGCCTTATTAAATATATATTTTATATGGCCCATATCTAGTTAATATCTATTACTGAGTCCTATTGGTAGACTGACGCCGTTTTCGATAATATTTTTACAGATTTAGCACAAGCATAAAAGTTATGGGTAAAATACAATTAAAAGATTATTTTAGATTATTTGTGTTTAAAATTTTATATTTATTTATGATATAATATAGTGATTGTATATTGAGATATAGTCGAACTATTTGAGAATAAAAAAAAAATTAGGTGACAGCTGAGATAAAAGCCGAGGTCGTTACATCAATAGTGTGAAATCATTTATATCCAAATCTGACTTTCAAATAATATCATTTTCACTTAATATGGCATTTACACTATAGTTTTTATAAAAAATTAATTTTACTTCAGGAATCAGCATCTTACATATAAGTAAAAAATAAAAAATTATTTCACTTCTAATATATATTTTAATATTAAAATAATTTTATTTTATATAATATGTAAATATTGATACAATTATGGTGGAGAATTTAGGTTGATAAGTCGAGTTCAAGTTAACTTATTTTTTTGATTGATAGATTTAAGTTTGACTCAAACATGCCTTATTTATTAAATGGGTCAAACATAAGACCCAATTCAACTCATTTATTATAATTTCATAAATTCAAATTTAATAAATTCAATGTTTTTTATTTTAAATCAATATAATCATTAAGGATATCAAAAATATTATTAAATTATGTAATATATATTTATTAATTAATATTAAAATTAACACAAAATAAAAAAAAAATACTAATTTTAATTGGTAGGTCGCAATTGAGTTGACCCACCAACTTGTACTCAGGTCCTTTGAAAACATGTTAAATTTAGGTCAACCTATTTTATAACAACTCACACTTGTATTACTCAACCTATACTTGGTTAAATCTGATTGGGTTTGCAGGTCAAGTAAAAAATTGCTATCTCTAGACTCAATTTCTTCTATTTAACTTGTTTATGTATTTCATCAAAATTTGATAAATTTATTTTTAAAATTTTGTGTATATTGTTTATCAGATTATTTTTATATGAATTATTATAGCATATTTATACAGGAAAGTTTATTTATTATATTTTAAGAAATATATATATATATATTTATACATATAATGAGTGAATTACGGGCTAATTTTAAGTCAAAATAAGTTTAAGTCAATTTTCTTATAAAATGGCCACCCGATGAGTAATGCATCATTTTTTGTGATTTTCTTTCTGTTTTTTCAGACTTTAGGCCCTATTTGACGAGAGAATCAANATAATATTTGAAAAAATATATTTATTATTATTATTATTTAAATTAATATTATTTTAGTCCTGATTTTGATACTCGAGTCAAATAGGGCTGATATTTTCTTTTAATTATGAGAATCACAGTTAGAAAATAGAGTGATTTTTTATTTTGAAATTGAAAAATGTGTGATTTTTATTTTGAAATTGAAAATAGAGTGAATTTAAACAGCAGGTTACCAACTAAACTCTATCTTTTGTTTGACAATGGGCCATAAATCACTCCATTAATTTTTTATTTTTATTTTTCATATTTCGCATAAATTATGATATTAAAATTCATTAAAATTTTAAATTATACATACATTTCAATAAAATCTTAACTTTATTTGCATATTCAAATAATTTTATTTTATATCAAATTATTGAATTTTTTTTCAGTAACTTCAAACAATTCAATTCATCATAAAAAGCGTATTTTTACCAACTAAATCCAATCTTCTTTCAATAACATTTGAAGGAATTAAAAAAAAAATTGAAAGAATTTAATAATAAATATTGTATTTTAGGTACTTAAATTTTCATGAATTACAAAATATGTGAAAGAATGTTCGGCTTTCACGATTTACATGATTTAGGACCAAAATGAAAACTGAAAACTAAACTGACATAACTTCATAAGTTAGAATCCACCTGTCACTAGACCCGAATGTAATGATTGCTAAAATAACGGTACTAAAAGGTAAGATATAACTGTTGTAGGCCAACAAACAGGCGGTGCCAGACGAGCCAGCCCATGGGCCTTAAAGCCCACTTAGGCCTCGTTTGGTTCGAACTTTTTTTTTAAATATGAAAAAAAAATAATTTTATTTTTTAAATTTAATGAAAGAAAAATTTATTTTACCATTAGAAAATATGTAAAATATGAAATACTTTTAATTCTGATATTCGTATTTGTATTAGATGTGAAATAAAGTTGATTTTTATAGTTGAAATTTGTGTTGGGCAAAAAATTTTCCTCGAACCAAACGAGGCTAGAGTGCTTCACTTCATTTTTTGTTTGGTGATCCACATATGACACGTAAAAAAGTATTATTTACTTACTAGATAATTATATTTGAGAACATAAATATTATTTTAAAATACTAATATATTAATATTATTCTCTTAAAATCTATCAATTGGGAAAGAATATTCTGTATATTTTTTCATTGTATCTATTCTTTGTACCAATCAACTGAATTTTAAGAGATTTTAAAGGCGTTGTGCTCTTGTTACCCATCGACCTGGCTAATCCAAAGTTGGCTCTCTTAATCAAATTGTCGACATCTCCGAGGATACCATTGTCTTGCAGGAATGCTAGCTTGTCATCCTTTTGTGGTAAGTGTTCATTAATTTTTTTTTGTAATTTATAATTTTACACTCCAGAACATAATTGTAGCTCGATAATTAAAAGTGAAAATATAATTCAAAAGCATGCATCATTTAGAACATTATAATAAATTTCATAATTTAGCATTCTCTACGGGGAATTTGATTATGGTGATTAATCTAATTATATTTAGATCAAGTCAAATGTTATGTGATGAATAAAATATTACACTGCTGAGTCAGTAATATTAATATATTTAAAATATTTTTATAATAGTATTCATATTTTGAAATATTTAATAAGTAAATTAAGTTATTGTATGTATTATATATGTTGCCTTTTTATTATTGTACTTAAGGATGAAACAATTATGATTCATAAAGATTATACAAACTTATATAATTATAAATTATTTATTTTCAGAAAAACAAGGGAGACATGGACCTGAGGTTTTTTGTGTAATGACGGCATTAAGCTAAGAGGGCATGAAATTCAATATTATATTTTATATTATATCATTACATAAATATTTTAATGTTTAAATATTATATTTTAAATTATAATTTATATTTTTTTAATAATATTTTAATATATTATCAAATAAAATAGTAAAAAATTATAAATAATATAAAATAACATTAAGGTAATATTAAACTAAGAATTTAGTTGTAATTATTTTCTAAGGATGATACCATGAAAATTGAGATTAATAATATTTGCTGGAATATAATATATATATATATATGTATATATCGAGTTAATATTAAGTAAAGTCAATAATATATACTTTAGTTGATTCTCAATCATAAATAACTTATAAACATGTTTAAACATATAAAAAATTATTAATTTTTCTGGCAAAAACTATGGCAATTACATACATCCATTTTAAAAAAATATATTTATTTATTAACTATATTTTAAAATTCATTTATGAACTTATTACCCTATAATTTTTAATATCATAATAACACTTTGTTAATATCACAATAATTAAATTATAGTTAATCTAATACAAACACTCGTTGTGGTGGTTGGCGATGATATTGGTGGTGCCCGATGGTTTGCCCTAAGCGACATGGCCGCAACGGTAGTTGATAGAGTGGTTGCAGTCAATTGATAATGGTGATTAATATATAATGATCAATGTTAGCTAATTTATGATAATGTGGTACCTAACGAAGTGTTCATGCAATGCAACTTATAGAATGAATATTATATATATATTTTTATTTATTTTGAGGATAACTTGAGAAATGTATAAGTAAAATTTTTTTGGAAACAAATATATATATGTAATTTTTAAAATTATAAGGCATCATTGTAAATAAATTTTTTATGTAGGTATAATCTGTAATTGTTTTTTAAAAAAATATTGATGAATTTTTTTTTTGGTCAAATATTGATGAATGATGAACTTGGAACATGGTTTACAGCTGGACCAGCCCCCGTTTCAAGGCGCAGGGCGCACCATTAACAAAATTGGTGTGTCTTTATCACGGCGCACCAACTATTAATTTGGGTGTGACTTTAAAACCTGTGCAATTCATCAGTTCAACGTTCAACTGCGGTGATTCCTTGGCCTGTCGGCGTCGATCAAAGAAAAGAAGGTTCTCCTTTTGTCCGTTCACCTCGGCCTCTTGCGTCTCTCTCTTGCTGAGATCTAGAGCTACTCGGCGGGTTTAGCGCCCGGAGGTCTAGGGCTTGATAGATGGGGCAGCAGTCGCTGATCTACAGCTTCGTCGCTCGGGGGACGGTGATCTTGGCGGAGTACACGGAGTTCACCGGAAACTTCACGAGCATCGCCGCTCAGTGCCTTCAGAAGCTTCCATCTAGCAACAACAAGTTTACGTACAACTGCGATAACCACACCTTCAACTATCTCGTCGAGGATGGATACAGTGAGCCTTCGACCTTCACTGCCTTCGATTTGGCTTGATCTTCTTTTTATTTTGTGCGATCAGAGAGATTCAGGTTCCGATTGATACTGTATATAGGTTTTAAACTTATGTTAATATTTTTTGTGACCTGAATATGCTTTTGGATTCGTGGGATACATTCGTGTTTGTGTTTCTGGAAATCTTGTAAATTAGGTCTCTGATCTGTTCTGTGTGCATTTTAGAGGTTTTGTTGCCTTGTAGATCCCGTTTTTTATGCATTTTTGGCATAGCTGCTATGACTGATGGGATATATGTGAGAGGATGATCTGACGTTTGAAGTGACACTGACTTCTGTTATTGAGGCTGATCAGAAACTTACTTTTTTTAGGGTTTTTGATACGTCTAGTTGCTTACATGAATGTCATTTGGTTTCTTGTTCAGGAATTGGTGGTTTTAGATGAGGGAAGTGAAAGCTAGTATTAATGCACAATAAATTTCTTGCTTGGCCTGTGCATCCTTTAAGATGCTTGTAACTAGCTAGTCTTAGGTCGTGACACCCTAGGCAAATCCCTATTGGACAAAGCACGAGAGTGTTGTTACTTATCGTATCAGAGCTACTTTGTATGATCTCTTCAATGACATTGGGTAAACCTCTTAATCCTGAAGGGAAAGGGGGGAGTGCTATATGTGTGATGCCCCTAGGCAAATCCCATTGTCAAAGCACAAGAAAGATGCTGGGTATGTGAGTTAACAAGCCTATGTGCCTATTGATGTGTAACATGCGTTTTAAAAACTGTGCGTCTGGTAGGTATCCACTCAGATGCTTTGAACTAACAGTTGGAACTTACGATTTTTCATCTTTTTAAATTCATTGGCACTTCTCTATCATTTGCTTGTGAAGCTGTCTATGTTGACCTGTTGGGAATTGAATATCATATGGTTTTACGCTAGCCTTTTATTTGAAGCCTAGCCATTTGGCAGTTGATCTTTCTTACCTAATGGCAAACAAATCTCCTTATTTCAATCGTTGACATTCTTCCCGCCTCATTCAATTTTGCAGCATATTGCGTGGTTGCAATTGAATCAGCTGGCAGACAAATTCCTATTGCTTTCTTGGAAAGAGTCAAAGAGGATTTCACCAAAAGATATGGTGGAGGAAAAGCTGGAACTACTGGAGCCAATAGCCTTAGCCGAGAATTTGGGTATCTTTTGATTGCGTTGTTCAACAATTTTGAAAACAACTCTCATATATGTGCATTTCAGGCCAAAGATGAAGGACCACATGCAGTATTGCATCGACCATCCTGATGAGATTAGCAAGCTTGCTAAAGTAAAAGCTCAGGTATCAGAAGTGAAAGGCGTCATGATGGAAAATATTGAGAAGGTGAGTTCTGGATTAAATGTTCATTTTTAGAAGTTTTGGTTATATTCTGCTTCTGTTTCAACTACCATGCAGGTTCTTGACCGTGGTGAGAAAATTGAACTCCTTGTAGATAAGACAGAAAATCTTAGCTCCCAGGTAAATGGATCTCTTCTACCTCCAGCCTTTGCATGTCTTCTTGACTTGAATGAGCTCATTGGAATCTTCATTCTCTATCTGTGCTTGTTCTTAGGCGCAAGATTTCAGGCAGCAGGGAACCAGGGTTAGGAGAAAGATGTGGCTTCAGAACATGAAGGTGAAGTTAATAGTCTTGGGTATCATCATCGCCCTAATCCTCATTATCATACTGTCGGTTTGTCATGGCTTCAAATGCTAGTGTGCTGATGGTTACTTGAAAGCCGTGATACATTTTCCATGGTCGAACTTAGAACCAAGTTTGGTCGACTTTCTCACGGTATGGCTGCTCTGTTGCTTATATCTTGTGTGAATTTGATCCATTTAGCTCGTTTGTTTCACCTCTCAGGTATATGGTTGTTCTGCTTGTATAGCCTTCACATTGAGATTTTCTTGCTGTTAGAGTGGTAGAAAGACTATTATATGATTTTATGCTCATTACTTTGAGATACTACTTTATCAGTGGCCATTGCTCATGAGTTCTCATCAATGCATCTTCATATTGAAGCATTTTTCCCCCTAGCGGACAATGAAGTAGCTAAATAGCAGGGTTTGAATAACCCCTGTTATTACTTTCAAAAAAAGAATAACCCCTGTTATTAATTTCTTTGGGGAACTCATGATTTTAGACGGTATTATTTGGTTGATTCTTATGAGTTTCTTGAGTGTTTCATTATACTTTTTGGGGTTATGTATTATCGTGATTAAGGCTGTCATTAAGGAGCCGGATCCCAGTGAACTGATCTAAACTTAAAATCGAGGTTCTCAATTTCAAGTTGAATAAAAGTTATTTGGTTTGAGTTGATTTGTTATCTAGCTACCCGGCTTATTTAGTGAACTATTAATGCATTAGGCATAATAATATTAATTATAGTACTTAATGCTATCACTTAAATTGTTTTTGTATATGTACTTCTTATCTTTCGCATGTAATTTTCGTAACACAAATATAATCTGGGTTCTATGTAGTTTGTGCAATTGGATAAATTCAAGTGCTATTGATTTCATTACGAGTGAAGTGAATTCGAACCATAAGAAATGTCCATTTTGAATCGGTTGAGATTCATCCAGTGGGTTTCTACTTTCAAGCATAAATGCCAGACTTAATTCTGTTATTGAGCTAGTTTTTTCTTGACTTTCTAAGATGTATATTGAGGGATTTTGTTTGATTTCAATTTGCAATTCTGGTGTAATTTATTAACACCTGTTATTAGCATTTACATCTTAAGTTTCTATGTTGGTGTTAACGTAGGAAAGGATGTAATCAGAGCAGCACTGCATGCTTGCATGCATTTAATAAGGCAGTGATGCCACGAAAATAGAAAAGATAACCATTACACTTGTACTTAAGACTAATAATGCGAAGCAAGTAAGTACAGGCCCATCAACTTTCGCAATATTATCTACAAGGTGATTGCTAAAGTCGTAGTACACAAATTGAAACCCCACATAAGCTCTCGAGCGGCCTTGAAGCAAAGGGGCTTTTGTGCTTGGCAGAGCCATTTCTAAAAGCTAAATCATAGCTCAGGATGTCATCCATAGGCTACATACCAACATGATTAAAGTTGACATGTAGCAAGTTTATGATAGAGTTAATGGGAAGAGGTCTTCTTGAATTAGGGCTAGAAAAAGACTAAGGGGCTGTTTGGTTCAATGTTATTTAGAGAAAATAATTATTTGGTTTGATGATATTTATAAATAATTTTCTTTTAGATTATAAAATTATTAGTCAAGAGATGACATCTAGACATTTAGATATAATGACATCTATATTACATAATATAATACCAAGATAACAATGAACCAAACACCTCTTAAGGCAGGGCTGCGCCATATCCCCCTTCCTATTCATACTAAGCTCAGTGATCTTTTCACTATTGATCCATTAGATACTAGAAAGTCTAAACATTAGTGATATCAGATTATCAACATTAGAACATTCCTGCGCAGCGGGGATGCAACCTACATGTCTATGCACTATATGGCTTGGGATTAGGTTTGCAAATTGAAGAAGGGAGGGCTAGGAATATATAACTTTAAGGGTCTGTTTGTTTGGAAGGTTATATTTAATGAGGTTAAAATTAAATTTGAATAGAGATATTTTTTATTAAAAATTATGAATGATGTGAAATAAAGTTAATTATGATGTTGAGATATGTGAGGGATGTGATATGAAGTTAGTTATTATGTTGGAATATGTGAGGGATGTGATATAAGTTAGTTATTATTTTAATAATGTGTGTAAGATGTGAAATAAAATTAATTTTTAATATTAAATTTAATGTGTGATGTGATATGTTATTATGTTGGAATACGTAAGGGATATGATATAAGTTAGTTATTATTTTAGTAATGTGTGTAAGATGTGAAATAAAATTAATTTTTAATATTAAATTTAATGTGTGATGTGATAATGCCCGGTTAAAATTAAATTAAATTAGGTTAATTTTTAGTCAAATAAACGGGGCAAAGGGTAAATTATGTATACAAAATTATATTTAGTAAATATTATAAATTTTATATTTAATTCTTAAAATTACAAAATTTATGAAAAGTTTTAATTACAAATTACATTTTGCACGATGATTATTTTTTGTAAACATTTTTTTGTTAGAATAGAATATTTTATTTAGATACTTTGGTCAGCCTTTAACGTAGTATGCCCTAGCTCTTACGATAAAGTAGATCAACGTCAAATAAGATCGTTCACTTTAGCTTTTGCTAGCTTTTAGGATTTGAAGTTTTTAATCATAATTAAAATAAGGGTTGAACTTTGGTAAGATATTGTGACAAGAGCAAAAAAAAAAATGTAAAGTATAATTTTTAATTGAAGAATGCATAGCTATTGAATGTCGATAGGTCATCTAGAGATGGAGTAGTAGTAGAAACAGCCTACCTTATAAGAGATTACACAAAAGCATTTTGGGAAGGAGGTGGAAAAAAATTGATCATCTATATAGTCACGACGCCTCAAAGGATGATAGCTATAGATCACGACGCCTCAAAGGATGATAGCTATAGAAGGGATCTAAGGCTCTGTTTGGTAATAAGAAAAAAAGAAGATTTAGTTGAAATTTTTAGTCATTTTTAAAAAAAGTGTGTGATGTGAAATAAAGTAAGTTGATTATATTAAAAATTCTGTAGAATGTGAAATAAAGTTGATTGATTTATTGAGAATTGTGTTGGATGTGAAATAAAATGATTGTTTAATGTTGAAATTTGTGTGAGATGAGATATAAAATAATTTTTTAAATTTTTTTAAAATAAATTTAAGATTTTAGTCATGGCTAATTTTAGCTATGTTTTTTAGCACATTGCCAAATAGAGCCTAAGTGGTACCAGGATGGGAAACATAAATGAAGGGCCTATGAATAGTAGGGGGGCCTTTGTTTGGATCGTGCTTCAAAAGATTAAAATTATTATTTTATTAATATTTTAAATTTATTTTATATTTTAATAATTTTATTTTATATTCAATATAAATTTTAATATTAAAATTAATTTTATTTTACATTTTACGCATCTCCTGAGTATAAAATAAATTTATTTTTCATCATATTTATAAATTAATATATTTTCTCTCTATTATTCAAAAATAATTCTTCAACTAAATGAACTCAATGGCTCTGTTTGGTAATAAGAAAAAAAAGAAAATTTGGTTGAAATTTTTAGTGATTTTTGAAAAATATGTATGATGTGAAATAAAGTAAGTTGGTTATATTAAAAATTGTGTATGATGTAAAATAAAGTTGATTAATTTATTGAGAATTGTGTTGGATGTAAAATAAAGTAATTGTTTAATGTTGGAATTTGTGTGAGATGAGATATAAAATAATTTTTTAAGTTTTTTTAAAATAAATTTAAGATTGTGGTTATGGGTAATTTTAGTCATGATTTTTAGTCCATTGTCAAACAGGGCCAATAGAGATGTTTTAATAAAGTATTTTGTCTCTTTGGCAAACAGGGCCAATAGAGATGTTTTAATAAAGTATTTTGTCAAACAGGGCCAATAGAGATTTTTAGTCCATTGTCAACAGGTAATTTTAGTCATGATTTTTAGTAATTTGTCTCTTTGGCTCTGTTTGGTAATAAGAAAAAAAAGAAGATTTGGTTGAAATTTTTAGTCATTTTTGAAAAATGTGTATGATGTGAAATAAAGTATTAAAAATTGTGTATGATATGAAATAAAGTTAATTGATTTATTGAGATTTGTGTTGGATGTGAAATAAAGTGATTGTTTAATGTTGGAATTTGTGTGAGATGAGATATAAAATAATTTTTTAAATTTTTTTAAAATAAATTTAAGATTTTGACTATGGGTAATTTTAGTCATGATTTTTAGTCCATTGCCAAACAGGGCTTTTCCTGAAACTCAATTGAAGCCTAGAATTCTATAACAAGTAAAACAAGTACAATAGTTGTAATTTTTAGCGAAGATTGTACAAAAATCATGTGGGATAGGTGTATCCCCATTTCTTTTTATTTTAGCTATGCAAGCAAAAAAAGTTATAAAATTAGTTGCCTTGTTGGCGGATTTATATGCATGTGTAATTCTCTGTGTTTGAAAGGCACTCAACAAATTAAGAAACTTAGACGATAAGCTGCTTCCAATAGCTTCACGCAATGAAAGCAAGATGTCCCCCTATAATGATGGTAAAATCCCTCTCCAGTCAAATGCCCTTTGCTCTATCTATTGAAATACTAGCTAGTTTCACCGCTTCTATATTCCCTCTAGTCTCCACCTCCTTGAGTGTTCTCGTGAACAATTTGGTACCCACAGTTCCCAGAAAGACCCTCTGGTGATTGTGAGGAATTACTACTGCACTAGCCTCAATGTTTGCTTATACAAAGTTGTTAAAGTTAACTTTGACTCACATTGGAGGAGGGGAATGAGGAGGATAGGAGGTTCATAGCCACATGGGCTGATGGGATCCCAATTCCTCATAGTTTGGTCAAGTTTACCTTAAGCTACATTTGAGCAAATTAGTGATGCTATAGTACTCAGAGTTACATATGGTCGATGGTGGACTTTGATATTTCTTGCACTCTAAACATGGCTACAGCCCATCATAAGACAGAAGGATTACTATAGTTTCTGATGGCCCGACCCTTTTGTAGTTGCAGTATTTGCTCCATACTTTTTTTACCACTACAAGCGGCTTGTCGCATTGCAGGCATGTCCATCATATATTGTGTATTCATTGTATTGTTGTGCGTACCTACACAAAAATATTAGTATAAATAAGGTTGCTGCCAGAGGCAGCAGGGTCTTAGCTCCGACAGGCGTAAAGGCTATTTATTCCATCCCAAGATGGACTCATAATACCTTAAGATTGAGAGTTAGCTTCTGTCTTCGAGGATTCGACCCCTAGCTCTCCATCAGTGTTGCCTTCTGAGGGGAAAGACATGGGTGGGCTTCATCTCAAGACCTGCCACACCGCACAAGCCACCAGCATGAGATCTAGGAGGCGCTTCACAAGCTTCACCCGAGCCTCTATGCCCTGTTTGGCGCGAAGACTAAAATGAGAACCAAAATTGTACTTATTTAAAAAATAATAATAATAATAATAATAATAAATAATTTTTTTAATCATTTTATATAAATTATAATATAAAAAATTATTATTTTACTTCACATACTCAATAATTTTTAATAAAAATATAAATTTTATTTCACATCTTAAATCAAAATACTTGATTCGAATATTTTGGTCTAAAATGTGAAATAAAATTTATATTTTTATTAAAAAATATTGATTATGTGAAATAAAATAATATTTTTTTATATTAGAGTTTGTGTATAATGATTAAAAAAATTTATTTATTATTATTATTATTGTTATTTTTAAATTAATACTATTTTAGTCTTCGTGCCAAACAGGACTATTTTGTGACTCGGTGAGGGTTACTCCTATCCACTTCATCTTCTTCCAGGTTGAGTCATAGTCCTCCAATCGTAGGGGCTCGAGTGAGCGATGCGCAAGGCCTGCTTCCGACGCTTCTTACCTCTTCCGTTAACCGGCTACCCCATTATGGTAAAGCCTAGTTGTGCTCCTAGCTCAACAATTTTCGTGTGGGTCCCTGAAGGCTCCCATCGCAGTCCGTCAAGTACTAAACAATAATATGAAGCCTGTTTTTAGGGTTCAATCACGAATAAGTAGTCGCTTTTTCAAGTCATAAATAAGTAGTCCAATTCCTACCAATTGCTGCCATTTTTTTTGTTTTTTGGGATAATTACCCACATACCACATAAATTTTCATGTATTACATCACACTTTCTTCACAATTCATAGTGTAAATTTTGTGAAGAAAATATAGTGTAATTTTAAGAAATTTGTGTGGCATGCAGGTAAATATTTCTTATTTTTTGAGGTCGGATAAATCAGTTATAAGTTTAGTTAAATTATTTTTTTAAGAATATTTACATGCATATCCCTAATATTTTATATATTTAATCTTCAAATTTTTAATATTATATTCTTTATTAAAATCATATTTAAAATATATTTAATATATAATTTATGCTTATAAAATTGTGATATGTATAATAAAAATTATATTTTTATATGATTTTAGTGATTAATATGTGTTATTAAAAATTTGAGTGTTAAATATGTAAAATAGTATTTGATATTTAAATTTTTAATATTAGATATTGATTATTAAAATTATATTTTAATATAAATTATGTTATAAAATTGTAATTTTTATATGATTATGGTGGTTGATATGTAATATTAAATAGCTAAATTTTAATGATATATTTATGTAATTATTCTTTTAAATTTTTTCCCTGACGGATATCTTCTGTTGAATTACATTCTATAATTACCATCAGTATTATTTCATTTAAAATCACTGCAACTTTTTTTGAAAGGACATTATAATTTTTACCTTTGGTATCATCTCTGAGTTATCTTATATTTTTTTGGTAGCAAAATTTTTTAAACTTTATAGAAATTGCAAGTAATCCAAAAGGTATAAATATATGTTTTTAAGTGTTAAATAATTATAAAATTTTAAACTTAGATAGGTGGCCTGAAAGATTCATTATTCATGAAATGTAGTCGTGAAAAATTTAGCTATTTCTCTGTAAGTAAACGAGCCTATTTACAAGCACAAAAAGTAGTTTGGTATAATAAATGTGACTTATTGTTTCCGCTATGTCTACTTTGAGGAATTACAGGCAATACGAGGAATTCAATAGTTGAAGAGTGGATAATTCTTTTCAAGCGTCAGGTTGACAGATACTCGAAGCCTATCTATCTGATTACCAAAAGGTGTTATATATCCAAGGTCCTTAATTTAAGATAGTTGGTCTCGATTAAATTATTTGAATACTCTTGTTGTAAGTCTTTGTCATAGAAGTTACATTCACTTGCCTTGAAGGAAGTTTCTCAAGAGGGCAAGGTTGACACAAGTCTTATTTTCTTCCCCTCAGGAAGAAACAAAAGGATAAGCTAAAAATATGCTATAATATTTTGTGATTAAAATATAAAAGTATTTTGAGAACTACGTGATTTGAGTACTTTTCGAGAGGTCATTCATCCTAGTATTATTTTAGCCTAAGCATACTTAACTACAGAATTTTTCATCATTAGTAATAATAATTGTAAGAATTTTCAGATGGTATCACAAATAAAGGCCTCCTAGAGATGAATTATAAAACTTCATCTGTTTAAATGTTTATTGTTTCTACTTACACGTGTAACTTTAGGTGATGCTATCAATTCTCCTGTTAACACAACACGGTTGGATCAAACTGATGAATTAAAGATCAAAAGCATCTCAACAGTATTCCATTTGGCCATATTTTCATTTATAAACACCATCTTCTCCCTATTTCAACATAGAACAATATCTCAACATATTCAAAGTATAATTTACAGAGTTATATTTCATTAATTCCTTCAAACCACGCTTGCCATCAGTGGTCTCCCTGATGATCTAACTAGCCAATCACCTCACCCAGAACAAGGCATCTCATCCCTGCTCAGAGGGCTGATTCCCTCAAAATCATAACTATCATCAAATATTGATGACAATTCCATCGAAGCCCAGTCTCTGAGCAGAAGAGTGATCCTCTCAATCACCTCTTCCTCCACTGTTGGTCTCTCATCTTCGGAGAAAGATTGTTGTAGCTGATCATGGGTACTACTGATTTCTTGGAGTAGCTCTTCCGCTCTTCTCCGGGCCTTGTTGTCACCGGAAACTGGGAGGCTACCGTCAATGACATCCTGGAGAACTCTCCGGGCCTCTTCGAGCCTTCCCTGCTTGATCAGGCAGAGGCCGAGGTTGCAAGCTTTGTTGGAGTCGGCTTCGATCATCTGCGCTTTTAGATACACTGCCTCAGATGCCCTATAATTTCCCTGCTGCATGTATGCCCACCCAAGGTTCCCCTGATGGTTAACAGGATTTTATGTAAAAATTTGTATCATGGAGTTTAAAATGTATAACACTGAAGATAATTAGATTACATGTGAAATCAATCACACTGTTACCAGAATCCGAGAAGTCTCTTGGGTGATGGAGATCTGGAACTTCCTGCCGTGAGATCGTGCAGTTTTAGTGATCCTGCCGTTGAAGGCCTCCCCTGTGTATATCATTCTTAGCTTCTTCTTCAGCAGAGCTATTTGCTCCCTTGCCATCCCACATTTCTGACAAAAACGAGAGTTATTGTCAGCACTTGTGGTTCTTTCACATTTCTCTAATTTCTTGAATCTACTTGATGCATGTGGAATACATTACTGAAGGCTGCTCAGGGAAAGTCGGTAAAAGAAAGCCGCATTTTTCGATTCAAGAAGACCTACGGAATGAGCAACGTGTTTTTGAAAAACTCTCGATTTTTATGCTCTGTTTGAATGGAGGATTAAAAATATAGTTTGGCTCAATTTTTTGTTTTTTTTTTTAACCTATGATATGAAATAAAATGAATTAATTATATTAAAATTTGTGTTGAATGTAAAATAAATTGATTGTTTAATATTGAAATTTGTAAATGATAATATATAAAATAATTTTTTTAAATAAATTAAGTTTTTGGGCATGGCTTTTTTCACCATCTTTATTATATTTTTGAATTTCAAGCAAATATTTTTTTATTTTCTGATTCACCTAAGATTTAGCTTGTTAGCTGATATAACATGAGAGAATCAATTTCATTTTTTTCTTGATTTTTTCTATCTTAGATTTTAGTGTATCCTTTATTTTTGCAATCAATAAATGAAATGTTCAGGAGAATATTCTCAAAATAATCTCTCTCTCTCTCTCTCTCTGTTAGTCTTCGTGTGTTTCGATATCATAATTTTGATCTCCTAATCCTGCAGTCAGGATGTTTCTGCTACGTCACTAGTAGGGCAGTTACCGATCCGATTTTGAGCTGGGTCAATACCAATTCGAAATCGGATTGATTATATTTCGATCGACTCGAAATCGACTTGAGCTCGATTAGGTTCGACTTCGAGCCGGCTCGAGTCGATTCCAATTGACTTCGAGCCGATTTCGATTCACTTTCGAGCCTGCTCGAAAATAAATCAAATCTCAATTTTTTTTTAGCCGATCTCAAGCCGAGTAAGCTCAACTCAATCCGGCTCAAGGTCGGCTCAGTTTATAATATATATATATATATATTATATAACATATTATACATATATATGTATTATAATATAAAATATATTTTAATTCGAGTCGAGCCTACCCGGCTCAAAATTGGCTATAAATTATTACCGAGCCGAACTTTTGATTCGTTAGTCGGCTCATTTAGATCGACTTGATTTTGATTCGATCTAAAATCGATTCAATCTTCAATCCATATTAACACTCGTAGTAACTAGTGAAAAGTTCCGAATGCCGACCCTTTTAAAAGGGATTTAGAAAAAGGTAGTTTTAAAAAGGATTTTAGGTAATTATCTAATAATGTAGTTATTCGAATATAAACCAACATTTTCCTCTTTTTAAAAAGGACAATTGCTCCACTTTCTTAAAAAAGATAAATTTGCCTAAAATGAAACGGTTTAATGACCCCGAGTATTTCTATAAAATGACTGAAAATATTTTGACGAATTTGAAAGGGTGAAAGGTGGGCTAACCTAAAGTATACTCTTGTTAAGAGGAATTTATAGTGGCAGCCACCGACCGTGATCTCACCTAAGTCTACTATAGTTATATTAGCCTTTAATAGAGAAAACCGAACCGATGAAGAAAGAAGAATAAGATCTCTTAGATCAACAAGAACTAGGATTACTCTGGCTTACATTGACACAGTATGTTGCTTTAACATCGCAGAAGGCAATTAGATTTGATAAAGGTTACATGAGATATGGATAAGAAGCCTTCAATACTCTGAGGTGCATCACATATGAAGGGACAGTAATATTCTTTGAGTCGACACGACGACAACCGATTGGATGCAGCAGAATGTGTCGCGTTTGTGTTGCTTATCGGTTCGGCTCTATAATTAAACTAAAAGCATTATTATTTAGTATCAATCGCATCGTAATTACTTAATGAATGAAGTAATGAATACCTTGTAAAGGTCTATGAGCACATTATCAAGGGATTCTTGTGCTTGATTGGAGCACAAGTGCCTGAAGGACTTGATGGCTTCAATGGCTTCTTCTGCTCTGCTTTGCTGCTTCATCACTAATGCCATGTCCTTCAGAGCGCTGTCCACTCGATCGCCATTGTTGATTGCCTTCCAGAACCATAAGATCGACGCATCTAAATCCTTGTCTACAAGCTGCTCAATTTAAAATGGAGAATAAATTTGTGTTAAAATTGTTCAACACCAAATTTAAGTGCATAGAAATTAACAAAAACTCTGGCTAGCTAGCAAACTTTGGTCTTTCAGAATCCCCAGACAGCATTAAAATTGAACCGATATGGAAGACATTCTATCGAGTCGAGCTCAAATAACTTGTTATTGAGTCTTATTGAAGTCACTATGATTTTCAAGTATGATTGATGTAGGACAAATCTATATAGGCTTATGCGCATGCGAGATATATACTAAAACATATATGATTTGCTTTCTATATGTAAGAATTTATGGGATGTATAATATGTGTAATATCCTGTGATTTAAATATAGAAGTATTATTTGTTTTGATTTCTAGGAATATTTGTGATTTGAGTACTTCCCAAAAGATCACCCATCTCATTATTACTTTAGCCCAAGCACATTTAACTACAGACTTTTACGTACCAAAGCGATGAACAACGAGAAATATAAATGCAAGGACCCATAGATTTACATAAAAAACCTCAAAGTTAGGGAAAAATCATAGGCAGAGGAGGGGATAACTATATCAAAACAAGATGTATGCAAGATAAAAAACGGTTGCTATAATATATATATATATAACAAGGTTCTGATCCCATCGCTTCCACCACTTGATCCCGAATTTCAAAAAAATGTAATTCTGATAAATTGATCAATAATATGCGGATATAAAAAAAATCGCCAAGCTTAATCTAACCATTATATTAATCTTAATTTATCAGATCTATTAATTAATCTGGCTAGCTATATGTGAAGAATTGATCATGATGAGATCTTGGCAGAAATAACGAATAATAATAATAATTAATATATACCTGGAGATGCTTCGCTCGGACGTAGGGGCTGTCGCCGGCGGGAACTTTGTGAATCACGTGATACAGCTCGGCCTTCTCTCCTCCTCCCCTCCTCTTCCCGCTCTCGCCTTCTTCCATTCTCTCTCTCTCTCTCTCTCTCTCTCTCTCTCTCTCTCCCCCAGCTACCTGGGAACCAGCATCGCCGGGCTCGGGTGGGGGTGGTGGTGGGGGTGGTAGTAGTAATAATTATGGGGATCATGCGGGGGTGGTTTGAACGTGGACGGGAAGCCGTCCGAGTTCGTGGGGAAAGACGGATTATTGGACAGGGGGGTTGGTCATTATTGCCGCAAATGTAGATTGGATCACTTCACATGTGATGACGATGCTTCAATAGCAACGTCGTTAAATTATCTCATTTTTCTTGCTTTAACTTTTCCTTTCGATGGCATGTTATAACCAATTATTAATAATAATAATAATAATAATAAATACCATGCATATATATTATATCACAGAATGCATATATAATTGGGATAATTAACTACATGCCACATCCATTCTTAATTAATTACACAATGCACACTCAAAATATTACAAAATCTTATATACACACACTTTCATTTGTTTTCATTATAATAAGCAATTATAATTTATGATCAATAACCTAACTATAGTTAGGTTACAAAAAATCTGAACCATTCATCATATTATTTTAATAATATTTAAATATATTTTGAGTAAAAATCTTTTGATGTTTAGGTTGTGGTAAGGGAAGGAAACATCCGTAACGTGAATTTATTTTAGGACAGATCAGCGCTTTAGTGTGACATCGAGGAAGAAAAAAAATATGTAATATTAAGGATAAAAATATAATTTTAATGATTTACTGATGAAATATTTTTTTTTTCAAATAGATTTTGACTAAATTTTAATTTAAGTGTGTGTATGTAAGATTTATAATATTTTGAGTGTGCATAGCGTAATTAACTAAGAATGGATGAGTAACTTATAAATAAAGTGAAATGATGTGGCATGCAGGTAATTATCCTTATATAATTTAATTCTGGAAATGCCGCTTATTAAGGCTGTCAGGGATAAACGGGGTTGGCTTAAAGTCGATTTAAAATTTTCATTCTCGAGTCAAATTCAATTTGAGCCTGCTATTTTTTTTTAGTTTCTAATTATTTTTTTAGTTTAATTAATCAAGCATAATTATAAGTCATATATATATTCTATAAAAATATTTATTTTATATATTAAATATATTAGAATATAATATTTAACGTCTCTTCTAAATCTAATAATATGTGTGTATTTATAACATTATCTCTTTTATATATAATTTGTGTGTATATATATATAAATTTTTAATTATACTTTAAAAATATATACATTTATACACATTTTGAGTTAATTTTGAGTTGAATTAATTTATTTTTAAGCAAATTAACTTTGAGTTAGAGGAAAATAAGAGCGAGTTTTAATTTTCGCATAAAATAGCTAGGATGCATAAATTAAGTTCCCCCTCCAACCAAACTCAGGTCATTCCTGGCCGTGGGTCTGTTTATTTATAAGATTAAATTTAATAAGATTAAAATTAAATTTAGATAGAGATATTTTTTTATTAAAAATTGTGAATGATATGAAATAAAATTAGTTATTATATTGAGATATGTGTGGGATGTGATATAAGTTAGTTATTATTTTAGTAATGTGTGTATGATATAAAATAAAGTTAATTTTTAATATTAAATTTTATGTGTGATGTGATATATTAAGTTAAAATTAAATCAGGTTAATTTTTAACTCGGAGACAAACGGGATAATGTTTGACATTCCTTGGGCCGAGTCCACTGAGTCAGGCGAGAATCCACCTTCCTACATAAAATCTTATATAGAGAAAGTTTGCTGGAAATTCCAATATGCTAAATCAATAGCCTCTTTGTAAGATCTTGTGATCTCAATGTAGAGATATTATTTGTTTTGACTTTAGAAAAATTATGTGACTTGAGCACTTCCCAGGAGGTCACCCATCTCAGTGCTACTCCCGCCCAAACACGCTCAACTATAGAATTTTCATCATTGGCTTCACATTTTTGCCCTAAAAAGCGCTTCTACTATTTGAGATCATGTTATCTACTTATACAGCTCAAGATCTCTCTCTCATTTTGATGTGGAAAGATTCATTCTTATGCCCCTCTCATCACTCATTATTCGGTGTAGAAGCCTAAGCCAAGAAGCCTGCCAGGATCTCATCTTAGTGATTTCTTTTTCTTAGGACATCACCCAGCGATCACTCCCCGCCCTCTTCGGCCACAAGCTGACACACTCTTGCTCGAAATTTCATACCCCTAAATAATTTGATATGTATTCAACTAATTAAGAGGGTTCAATGTTATCTTCCTTTTACGTCATATTATTTAGAGAAATAATTGTCTAGCTCATTTAAAAAAATAAATAATTATTTGATTTAATAATATTTATAAATTTTTATAAAATTATAAAATTATTAATCAAAAAATGATATGATCACTTGTTTGGTAATAGAATTAAATTATAATTTGGTTAAGTTTTTTTTGGCTATTATAGAAAAATATATATAATATAAAATAAAATGAGTTAGTTATATTAAAAATTGTGTTGGATGTAAAATAAAGTTAATTAATTTATTAAAAATTATATTAAATATAAAATAAGTAATTATTTAATATTAGAATTTGTGTAAAATAAGATATAAAATAAATTTTAAATATTTTTTTAAAAAAATTAAGTTTTTAGCCCTAGCTAAAATTAGCCATGAATTTAAGTTATTATTAAATAAAATCATAGATTACATGATATGATATTAAGATAATAATAAACTAAATCTTCATTGAGTTAAATTTTATTTAAAAATATAACATCCCGAAAATTTAGATTTTGATTTGTATTATAAATTAGAATTGTATGTACAAATTTGGGTGATAAATGATATTTATGGTATTTTGGTATAGAAAATATAAAAGAAATTTTGGGTGATATCTTTAATTTATTTGATCTCCAAAAATGACATAGAAAGAGTGGTAAAAGAAATATTAGATATAGAAATAATTTTTATAAGATCTACTATTTATTTGAAAATATTAAGATAAATATTAAGATAAATATTAGGAATTTTTTTTCTTAATTAAAATTTGAATTTATTTAATATCTCATAATTTATTTGAATATTTATTGATTTAAAATTCTCATGAGGATATTTATCAAAATTGAAGATAATTAAGGGATATGGTTATAGGTTAAATGATAATTTGTTATTATTATTTAAAATTTGAATTTATGAGATTTAATTATCCCTTAATTTTAGCCTTGGAAGAAATACAAGATTTACCCTTAGATTGAGTTATTAGAGGAAATAATATTTTTCTTCTCTCACACATCGATTCATCCCTCTCCCGATTAGTAACCGCCGGCCCTAGCCCCCTCTTTGGCTGAAAATGGGAGGGAAAGAGAGAAAAAGAAAAGAAAGAAGAGAGAGAGAAAAGAGAAGAGAGAATTAGAGATCCGAGGCATCACAATCTTTCTCGTTCCAATCGGCAACTATACAAGAAGGATTTCAAAGATTCGGATGAAAAGGCTAGAAGAATAGGAGGAAGAAAAAGAAGATATTTTCATGATTCCTTGATGTAGGATATTTCTCTAACTATTAGGGTTTAAATTAATCAAAAATAAGAATTCGCATAATTTGATTTATAATAATTTGACAAGAATTGAATAAATTTAATATTTAATTATTTATAAAATTTTATTTTATTATATTGCTGATATTTTTTTCATGTTTATGACTGTAAAATTTAATTTATGGGCTTAAATTATTTTATTAGATAAATTTGTTTAGATATAAATATGATTGTATATTGCTGAAATACTTTTATTTCAGATTTGAGCCTTGTAGCATTAGTTTGAGTATCAAATGATCTCAGATTTTATTGAAAATTGGTAGTAAGTTAGATCTCAAAATTACCTACAACTTTTGTAAATCAACTTTTGATTAATTCTGAATAAAAGGTATGCTTTCATTATCATTAGTAAAATCTGATAGAAATTTGAATTTTCTAACCGAGTTTAGTTCATAGAGGATTTGGTGTACCAAATGAATTCGGATTGACATAAAACTTCATATGAAGATAGAGGACACATTATATTGTAACTTTTATATAGAAATCTTTCTTTAAAAAGTTCATTTTGGATGAGATTTTACTAGAGAAATTTGACATAAAAATCTATATTTGAAAGAGCTTATCATCACATGTAGATTAAATGAAGATTTCTTATTTTAAATGATTGCTATTAAATATGAATTTAGAGATTTTTAGATTATTTAATTGTTTATCATATTTATGTAATATTTTTATTAATTATCCTAGAAATATATATTTTATTATTAGAAGTCTAAATAATTGAGTTACTTTGGCAGTGGTATTAGTTATTATATTTAGAAGAATTGGACTTATGAAATCAATTTCAAATGCTATGAGATGTTAAGGATTGATGATTTAATTAATTTTTGATAATTTAGAGTTTAAAACTTAAGCTAAATGGATTTATTGATAGATGGTTTGATTCGAATAGTCATAATATATTTATAATCGTAGAGCGATAAAAATGTGAAATTTAAAATTGATTATGATTCAAATTGATTCACTTTAATATGAGGCTTAAATGTAGATTATAGTTATATAATTAGCTCTAATCATACTCTCATCAAACTTTGATTGAGGTTTCACAAATTATATGTGGAGATTTAATGATCTTTATTAATTTAGAATAAAATATCTTTGAAGATATTATGATTATTTTTATTGGTGATTACTGGATTATTATAGAAATTTGATTCAAATAGGAGAGATAACTTAAAATTAAATTATCGAAGTTATGATGTACAAAGTAAATTGTGAAAGTTGGATAATATATAGTGCATGTAAATTATTATGAATTAATTGCTAGCTTTATTTATTTATTTAATAAAAAGATAAATATATAATATAATGATATGCCTCTTTTCTTTGACTGTGACACCTACGGGAGGACAAGTGTATGGATTTGTCGTCACATTCGATGTGAATATATTGACTCGCGACTGTGACACCTATGGGAGGACAAGTGTACGGACTTATCGTCATATTCGATAATAATATATTGACTTGTGTTTGTGACACCTACGGGAGGACAAGTGTATAGACTTGTCGTCACATTCGATGTCAATATATTGACTCGCGACTGTGATACCTACGGGAGGGAAAGTGTACGAACTTGTCATCACATTCATTGAGAATATGTTGACTTGTGTTTGTAACATCTACGGGAGGACAAGTGTACGGACTTATCGTCACATTCAAAGATATAATATAATATTTAGGCAAGTATATGAGCTTGCTATGTGACTAAATTTATAATCAAGATTTTAAAGGCGACAATGGATTAAAAGTTAAATGTGATTTTTATGGGATTGTGCACCTACCTTAGCTCGAGTATATGATATTTGGCACGACAGTGTCCATTGGTAGTTTCCGACTGTCATGAGGGGTGACGATTCCCAAAGCAGATACGTGTCTGCTGTGGATACATATCTACTAGAGGTCCTCACATGATATCTGGCAAAATCTGGCGCGACGATGTCCATTGGATATGCCTACGGAGGGCTATTCATGGGGGGTGACGATCCCCAAATGTGTAAAAGGCAGCTGAGGCGTAGTACGAGAAATTACGGGCCCAAAAGAGTAAAATAAAATTAATTAAAAAGAAATTTACTCGTTAATCATATTTTTATATTTGTTCTATTATTATGTTTATATTATAATTATTAGGCAAACTATATTGTACTTGTTTATGTTTAGTATTAGTATTGTGTTAATTATCTATTACGCATTTATACTATTTAATTATTCATAAGAAACACATGATATACATGCTCATTTATTTGATAGTACTCATGTTATAAATTCTTATTTGATATCTTCTGTTATACATTTTAAGTACGCATAATTATCATAGTCATTGCTATCATGCTATTTATTCATTTGATATAAGTTCATGAATGCTGCTGTGTATGCATTTAATAATTCTCTTAAATCTCAAAATAATAAATTTATGATTATGAAATCTTGTTAAGTATTTTATGTGGCCCATAGCTAGTTGATATCTCCTACTGACTTCTGTTGGTGGTCTGATGCTTTTTTGATAATATTTTTACAAGTTTAGCACAAGCATAAGAGCCATGAGTGAGAGATAATTAGAAGATTATTTTAGATTATTTGTGTTTAAGATTTTATATTTATTTATGGTGTATGTAGTAATTGTATATTGAGGACAGATTTATATTAAGATATAGTGGAACTATTTGAGAAAAAAAAAAAAAAGAAATTGGGTAACAGCCAAAGTAAAAGCTGAGATCATTACGAAAAATATGCAGTACATAAATCATTTATAGAATAAATTGCATTTAGGTCCCAACTATTGGCTCCCATTATAATTAAATAGATCCAAATATTTTAATTAGCTGCAATTAAATGCATCCTTATTGAGGTCAATATATAGCTGGAATTAATGGGTACTTTACTTCCATTATGCTTTGTTTTTCCGAAGGACGTCACATTAATTGTTACATTAATTTTGAATATTCGCGTACGTGAACCAAATATCACATTAAATGTCATTCTAATTTACAAAAAATGAAATTTAAATATCACAATTTTTTTTTGATAAATTTAAATATCACATTTTGGAGGAACCAAAGATTATTTTCCAAAATATTTCATTCATTCTAATTTCAAAATTTTTAAAAATGAATTATTAAATTTATCAATCCCACGTTGAATAAATTTGAAAATTTTTATATTATTATTCTATATAACTAAAAGTAATTTACGCTATTTTTCTGTTAAAATAGTATGATTAAAAATTATGAAAAAATTAAATACTATATTTTGTTTATATCTGCTGATATTAGATTAAAAATGTTATTTTATTCTGTAAATATTATTATTTTATTTATGTCATATATCTTTTTTATAACTTAGTCCAAATTATATTAAATTTATTGAATAATTTTTTTTTTTTATAATTTATTAATCTTTATCCGGAATATGAAGCATTGAATTAACGCATTAATATATTGCCAACTTATATCAAGATTGGGACCCGGAACTGACCCAAACTTACTTTTTAAGTTCGATTTTGATTTTTATAATTGTGAAAGTGATCATAATTGGCTCAAGTCCAAATTTTATAGAAAAATAATTCGAACTAATCAAATTGTGACGCTGTTCAACATGATCCACACAAAAATTTAGGTTTGTACATTACGTGATCTACACAAAAAATTAAGTTTGATATTAAAACTCCATAAAAATCAAAAATAGTTAAGGGGCGTTTGGTTCGTTGTTATCTTAGTGTTATGTTATGTAATTTAGATGTCATGATATCTAAATGTTATCTTTTAATTAATAATTTTATAATATAATAAAAAATTATTTATAAATATCATTAAATCAAACAATTATTTTTTATAAATAACATAACATAACGTTAAGATAATATTGAATTAAATGCCTCCTTAGAGCTAAATGACTTTTTGATCGTTTCAATTCAAATTTGGTTTAAAATTGAGAATATGGATGTTGAATATCTGCGGGTACAATCTGACGTGATGCAAATTTGACCATATTAAAAATAATTTTGGGATTTGCAATTTTAGAGTATGACTGATAATTTTGCTCAACATCAATGATCTTACGAAAATTGAATCCAAATTTAGATTAAATTGAGTTCGAGCAAATCTAATTAATTGTTATTTTTAATTTGATATTTTTATCAATTTAGTTTCAAGCTGATATAAGATTAAATCGAGATTATTCGAAATTAAATCGATTAAAAGATATTATTTATATATATTTATTTATATAATTAGATTTATTATATTTATTTTTTATCATAGTCAAATGGAAGGTTTCACTAAATTTTTTTCATAATTTTTATTCAAAATATATTTATAAATTAATTTTCTTTATTTTAAACAGTAAATAAAAAATATTATTATTTAAACTAATTGAATGGATTAATCAATTTATATATAATATTTAGCTAAAAAATTAAAAATTAATTAAAAATTAGATCGATTTTATCTTTGATTGTACTTGAATTAATAATAAATGAGCTAAACCTAGCTCGCTCGAATCTAGATCGGATCAAACTCTTCTTATTATTTTTTTTTATTGAGTCGAGATCAATCTGAGAATTTTAATTCAACCTTAAATTGAGGTCGAATCGGCTCAAAATCGAATTTTTAATAGTCCTATTTTATAGTCATTTTAGTTTCAAGTTTTAAAATTCCGATTGTACACTTCACATTTATGATAAAAATAATATTTTTAATACGAGATATTATAAGTGATATTCTCCTAATTCAATAGAAAAGAAACTTGTTTAAGTGTTATATAATTTCAAGTTCTAATTATACCTAGGGTAAAATTATGATGTCGAGAAATAAATAAAAAAATTATAATGATTTTTTTCTTGTATATTATATACTGCTACTATTTAAATCTTGTTTTTTTTTTTTTTTTATTTGCCCTTTAAATCTGAACTCTGGACTAGTATAATGATCTCTATAAAAATATAGCGTGTTTCAGTAAGGAAATTTGTCAATGATAATTAAATAATTAATATTTTTATATTATGTATACAGATTACAGAGTACAATTTAATGATAAAATTTAATAAAATCTATTAAAATTCAAGTGAAATAATTTCTATACAGGAGAAATGCAAATGAAAATTACTATAAATTTACCGTCCTGTTTGAAAATTGTGGTATTTGTGATTTGAATCTAAATCTCTGATATGGAGGTAAACATCTAGTTTTTTACAGTAAATTTATTTTTATTTTTAAGCTCTGTTTGGCGCTAAAAATTATTCAGTCAAGCTCTCATTTCACGTCATTTTTTAGGCCGCCATTTGCTGTTTGACGTGTGGTGCAGTGGACAAAGACTCACGGAGAGAGAGCAGACGAATTCTCGTTGTGCTTATTAACGACACGCGCATGAGTGGAGAACGGGTCGCTCCCTTAACTCCGCCTTGAAGTGTCGCCCCAATGATGGAGTCATTGGGAACAGAGGTGTTTGACCTGCATATCAACGAGTGCATTCATGTTTTTTCACTTCTATTTGATGATTACAGTTTCACGAGAGCTCAAATGAGCAAAATTTACAATTAAAGAGACATAGAGCATGTTTAAGATTTTGGGAACCTTTTTCAACACAAGAATCTACTTTAGAAGCCCTGCTTTAAAATTATGATAATAATGTAGTTCAAATTTGAGATTTTCTGGTTTTCAGTCACGCTCTTTTCCCATTAAGAGAACACTACTGTTATAATATAATTAATAATATATTATAAAATATAATTTATTTATTAAATAAATACATATTGATAATATAAAATTAATTTATAATTTATATAATTTAAATTATTATATAAAACTACTATAGCAAATACATATTTTTAAATTTTATAAAGTATAAATATAATTATTATGTTTTATAATACTATATATTTTATAATATTTATTATATAAAAAATAATATGTATAGTAAAATATTAAGTTATATATATTATTTTGTAATTTATTAATAAAATATAAATAATAATAATAATAATAATTTTTTATATATTTAATTTGATTAAAATTATGAATTTTTTATATAAAATAGTAATTTTTTTCAAGTAATTTAACTTTTGATAGCAATTTTTCAGTATTTTATCGAATAAATAAAATAATTTTATTGAATAATATTTTTTATTATAATCATATAATATAGTACATTTTATACAGTATATCATCAATGCTAAAGAGAGCTTTAAATTTTATTAAAATTATTGGCAAACATTATATAAAAAAAAAAAATTATTGGCAAACGGGACCATAATTTTGTTTATTATAATTCTACCAAATATTACTTGGCACAGTAGATCGCCTCCATGTGTTTCATATGAATGTCGGCGAAAGAGTTTTTTTTTACTATAAAAAAGGATTAATTGCAATTAAATTCCTCTAATTTTAATTATAATTGAATAAGTACTCTAATTTATAGTAAAATATAAATAAGTATAATTAATAAGTTAGTTTGAATTTTATTAAAAAACTTATTTATACATTATTTCAGAGTAAAAAATTTATTTAATTAATTTAAAAATTAAAAGAATTTAAATTCAGAAAAATCTAAATTAAAAAGCTCCTAGTTGCTATTAACCGAAAAACAACGCGGCTTTCGTCTTTCCGCCGAAGCCCGACGAAACGGAGAAGCACGCAGTTTTCTTCATCTCGTTCGCGGTTTCACGATTTCATATCCATTGTCTAACGTCGACGGCCCCTTCCCATCCCTCTTCTTCTCGCTCCTCGACGATGATTTCCGGCCACCGTTTCCTTTTCTTCGTCTCCATTCTCGTATTCCTGTTAGTGCACGGCCGTAGATCAGTGGTCAGCGCGGAGCCTGTGCTATTAGATCCCACTCGAGTCATCCAGCTTTCCTGGCGTCCCAGGTGCAGGATTCCTCCACTCTGCCTTATTCGTCTCTTCCTTTGATTCTTGTGTCGTGATATTCGAGGTTTCTTCAGGGCGTTCTTGTACAAGGGATTCCTCTCCCATGGAGAGTGCGAGCACCTCATTGATCTGGTTAGATGTAGATCTTCAGTCGCCCCTTTGTGAATTATGAGTTCGGGGTTTTTCTCGTTGTTGTCTGTGAATAAAATTGGGTTGTTCTTGATGAAGGCGAAGGATAAGATGGAGAAATCCATGGTCGCTGATAATGAGTCCGGAAAGAGCGTGATGAGCGAGGTGCGGACGAGCTCTGGTATGTTTCTCGACAAACATCAGGTATGTTTCTTCCGCAGGAAATTCTTTTGGCTAATCCATATTTTCTTTTTGATTTGTGAAATTTCAACTCTTTTACTTTTCATTGTCATGCTGTGCCGTTTATCTCATTCAATTTGAACCTGCTTGGTGAGATAATGAAGATGACCATAGATCTCTTTGCACATGAGAAATCCGAACTTACCCTAGTTACTATTGCATAATTTTCTGTAATTACTTCACCCCTTTGCTTATTTTTACATAGTATTTCACTGTCTTTTTCCATTCTTCGCCCAATGTTATTTTTTACCTCACTCAGAGGCCTCGAGCTGTAGCTGTGCACACGGAATTGAACTCATGAAGTACTTTTATTTGTGGAAATAATGCAAAAAATGAAAGATAGTTTGTCTAAATTTACATCAATATTTTATCTTGATGTTGATCAAGAGTTCTGGCTCTCTATCTGGACTGTACACGTGTCCTGTGGAGATTCAGCTATTGGGAACTTGGATAAACTAGATAAACAGACTTGCAAATAGGTTTGGAGAGCAATCTATCAAGATGACCACACGAACAAATGGATGGACTCATTGAATAGAAGTGCTGTGTTTCATCTTACGAGGGATACAGAAATCAAAATATGCTGATAAAAGTTGCTAACATTGACCAATGTTGAATTCCTAAAAAAATGAAACGTTGGTTATATCGAATAAAAAGCTTGTAGAGTAATTATTACTTTTTAACCAACTTATAGGTCTATAAATACTAAGGTAGAGAAAGGACAAGAGGGGAACTCTCCAGTGTTGGCAAAATATTTATAAGACAAAGCGTAAATTGATGATATTGGAAATAAACTTCATAAACATCAAGAGTATGAATTTTTGGACTAGATAATTTTTACGAGAAAATAACGTACCAGATTAGAGGAAGATGAAGCCATGATCCGAGATCCGAGAAGACAACATAGGAAAATTGGTTTCTCTCCTTTATCTTGCTGACCTTTATGGTATAAATGTATGATGAAATATTGTAACCCTAATTTGGGGTAGGGAGAGAATCAATGTATATATCCAATGTTTTAATTTGGTATGTCCATCAAGTAATTGGCAATTGAACGGATGAGATTGTTTTGCTATTAAACATATTTGGCTATAGATTAAATCTCAATTAATGCTATCTAATTAATTCAATTAATTCCCATAATAGTTATGGAATTAATTTGAATTATTCTCATAAAAGGGCCACTTAAAAAATATTTTATAAAAAGTTCTAGCATCTAAATTTACATAAGTTTCACATTAAATTAAAGCCATCACCTATGCGACAACTCCGATCCTCTACCGATTGGTGTAACTAGTTTGTTGGGTGGACTTCCTCTCTGGTAATATACACAAGTTGTGTACTCTTTTTTTTTCCTTTTACTTGCTCTTCTATCTGAACTTTATGACTTATCAATATCATTTAACATAAAGTACAAAATGCAACAGCTTAATCACACAACGAGAGGATTAGGTTCGTGTTACACATCTGTACATTTTCTATGGATGGAGTAAAAGCGCGATAGATGACATCCTGTGTAACTTGTGTAATGTATTTCTGTTGACCAAGTGGGCCTATTATATCTCACATCACATGCAAGGCATTTTGTAGTGCATATGTAAAAATATAAAACAATCATACCATCTTTGTGACATTCGACATAAAATTCTGGACTAAAAATAAATTTTTTATTTCTTTAAATTCTTTATTTCACATCCTACAAATAATAACTAACTTATATAACATCCCTCACATATCCCAGTATAATAACTAACTTTATATCACATCCCTCACATATCCCAACATAATAACTAATTTTATTTCACATAATTCGTAATTTTTAATAAAAAAATATATCTATTCAAGTTTAATTTTAACCTCATTAAATTTAATTTTACAAGCAAACAGGCCTTAAAGACTTATTACATAAATATACTAAATGTTTTAATAAACTTAAGATTATTGTTTAAAATAAAATTTAAATGAATGTTAGGTTTCGTTAAAATAAGAAGTTAAAAGAAAAATTATAAATTAATATATATTATATAGTTAGATTACTGGATATATATCTATATATATATATGTAAATATGTTAAATGGTATGCTAAATTAAAAAATATATAAATTAAAAACACCCCTAATGAATGATGTTGAATTTTATATAAAAATTACAAATTAAAAGTCACATTTATAATTTTTATAAATTTACTCTTCAATCTGCTGCATAATCTAGGTGTTGAATATTTATATAAATATGCTAAAAGTTATACTAAATAAGAATTTCTATATTCATAATACCTATTAACACCTATCGAAATTAATGAGAATAAAATTTTTAATGAATAATTACATTTAGTCTCTTAGTTTTTATAGTATATCTTTAAGTCTATCCTAATGAATAAACTATAATTAAATGTTCTTTGACTCTTTTAGTATGAACATTAT
The DNA here is from genome assembly GCA_019297695.1 of Apostasia ramifera. Classification (NCBI taxonomy): domain Eukaryota; kingdom Viridiplantae; phylum Streptophyta; class Magnoliopsida; order Asparagales; family Orchidaceae; genus Apostasia; species Apostasia ramifera. The sequence continues at coordinate 7,890 of JAEMOT010000084.1, read as the reverse complement.
TTGACTCTTTGAAACAACATTTGGACTGTCAATTTGAGCAACTTTTGTGGCCTTTTTGCAATTTGTAATATTTTGTGCTAGAATCCTTATTTTTGTAAGCTAAAGTTTCAGACGTTTTACCATCATTCAGGGGTTTGCCCCATGCTGTTTACGCGGCTTTTATATAAGTTTTGTTTGGCAACTAATCTATTTTGAAATTATTAATTTATTATCTTAACATGATTTGAGGAAAGCACATTATTTTGAATTCACATAATTTACCTCCTTGTATGGATCGATCTATTTATAATATAACAAGATCTACCTGAAATCATTCCTTGAAATTCTTTTATCTTATATATATTCTAAAGATAATCATTTACTGGCTACCATAAGCTAACCCATTTGTTTGATGATCTCAAACTCTAAGAAAAATCAAGGATAGGATGGAATCGCTTAGGACTGTGTGGTGTGCTTTACCCTTTACTATTATTAAATTTACTATCTGTACTTCAATTTAGTATATTTATAATGAGGTCTCACTTGGGAGACCATGAGTTGCTTGTACTCGTAATATAATTATTTGTATATGTGTTTCAATTATGTTCCAACTCTGTATATTCTGAGCGTACCAATTCGAATCTTCCAAGTATTGTGGAAAAATTCGGGTTAAGGCGTGACAATCATCTCACACTTCAATGCATTTTGTAAACTATTGTATAAGAATATAAAATCAACATTTTACATACCATCTTTTAATTAATGCTTCATTTGCATGAGTTTGTAGATAACGTAAGAATAAAAAATAAGTATTTTGAGGACGATCATATAAGAATGCATAACTTTAGTGGGATAATATTTTCTATATTTATATATGTTCCTATATTTAATTGTATTAAATGTGATTTTTATATATTTGTACATATTCAATTATTAATATAATATTTATAAATAAAAAGATATGAAAACACTATTAAGGCTATTATTGCCAATATGCACAAAGAATACATAATATAAAATAAGAGGGCCGATGTATAACTAGTTATTTAGAGCATATAAATGTCTTTCTTTCAATTTTTTTTAATAAAAATCACAAAAATCATAAAAAAATTTAAAAATAAAGTGAGGAGAAATAATTTCAAAAAATATTTATATTACTTTTGTATTTTTGATTATTTTCTTTACCTTATAATAATAATATCTTATAGTAATATAAAATGCCACCTCGACGGCACCACAAATCTCTAAAAATATGAAGCGTAGATAGATATTTTGTATGCATACACAATCACAATATGCTCATCATTCTCAGTTGCATGATGGAAGGGCCATTAAAGATCCAACTTTGAGCTGATCGACTTTAGCTCAAGATTGATATGAAGGTTTTTAATTTGATCTCATTTTAATCTAAAATATGAATAAGAAGAGTTTAATCAAATCTCGATTAGAACTAGGCCTGACTTTTTTATTATCGATTTAAGCTCGATCTGACTTTCAATTAATTTTCAATTTTGCTGTCAAAATTTTAGGTATAATGTTTTTGTTTATTCAATTAAATTAAATCATGTTATTCATCTCATTCTTATGGTTAGAAATAAAATTAAACAATTAATTTAGAATTAGTAGGATTATTGAATAAATGTCATGAAAAAAGTTATAATGTAGTCATTTATTAGCTTAATATGAAAAAACTAATATACTGGAGTAAATTATATATTTCGCTATTTTTTTAATCGATCCAATTACGTCAGCTTAAAATTGGATTGATAAAAATTTCAAACTATAAAAATGGCTCGGTAGTCTTCTCACTTGGATCAAGTCAATCTCGATTCAATCTAAAATCTGACTAACTTTCTAGATCTCCAAGCAATCAAGCTTGGATCAATATTTTATATTCTTACACTATTAATAGTCCATAAAATTAATGCTCATTACTCTCACATGTTATATAGTTCGTAAAAGTTCGCCGCTTAATTGAAGCATACATGATGGCATTACATATATGTTATTAAAATCTAGTTATTTTATATATTTGATATTGAAATCTTTAGTATTACATATTGGCTATAAAAATCATATAAAATTATAAGTTTTATTATATATACATACCATGATTTTGTAGCATGAGTTGTGTGTGAATTATAATTTTATATGAATTTTGTGACTAATATATAATATTAAAAATTTAAGTATTAAATAAATAAAATAGTTAGATTTTAGTGACATACACATAATAATTAGTAAAATATCGATCCACACACGAAACAGGATGCTCGTTGTTGCTCTCTTATTTGATCCTATGGATGCACAAGGTAAATCTAATATTCCCTTTAACTAGAAAATGTCAGCTTTTGTTGTTCTCAATCCCCTAAATTAAATTACATTTCGATAATTTAATATATAAATTAATCATGCGTTCCTGATATTAAACATATCTGATCAGTCCTAAAATTATTAAAATGGATAAATACATTAGCTGAATTTTCTTCTAAGCTGAGCATTAAAGTTTTATTTAAAAATTAATTACATTCATCTCACCTGAATTATTCTCTTGATAAATATTACTCACCCGAATTATTATTATAGCAGATTAAAACCACCATTGTCAGCATTATGGTTGTCCTTAATTTTTACAAGTGTTCAATGTAAAAGTCTTTGGTATTTTTTTTCGTTCTTTTATTTCTTTTATTTGTGTTTTTGTGATTTTCCGTAACCTTTTAATTTGTTGATGAGATTTTGTGAACAAATGTGGTGCCCCGATGCTGGATCGAAGCACATAAAAAACCTGATCTTTTTATCAGTAACGTGCAAAATGCCCTACTTATTTTTTCTTTCTTTGGGGGTAGTCATACATGCATTCCTTCAATAATGGAAGTAGTTGCCAGCTATGATAATAGAAGTTTTGGACTATAGGAAAAGCAAAATGCCAAACATTGGGAATGGTTAATTCCAAAACCACTAGCAGACTTTAGCTCGATAACAATGTCCCAAGTGAGGTAGTGTATAGCATTCTTTGTCAATGCTTCAGTTATCACTTATTAGGTGTTGAAACCGAAGTCTCGTGACAATAGGTTGGAACAACTTTGTTCTCTCTCTCTCTCTCTCTCTCTCTTGTGTGCATGTGTATAGTTGTGTCTTTGCCTTCAATAGACGTACATTTTTCTGCAGGACAAAATATGTTGTTTTCTAGCTTATGATTACTATTGTATACAGTGAATGGAGCATTCATATGATATGATCAACATTGAAATCTGCTAGTTTGGCTTATTGTATGAGTTCAGTATGATTGTTAGCTCATTTTTCCTTTGAAGGATGAAGTTGTTGCACAGATTGAACAACGGATTGCTGCTTGGACCTTCCTTCCTGATGGTAAATTTTGAGCAATCTTATCTACATAATGTCCCCTTTTGTGCTCATGATAATTATGCTCATTTATCAGAAAATGGGGAGGCAATTCAGATTCTACATTATGAAAATGGTGAAAAGTATGAACCACACTACGATTATTTTCATGACAAAACCAACCAAGCTCTTGGGGGTCATCGAGTTGCCACAGTCCTGATGTACCTCTCCAACATTAACAAGGGAGGGGAAACTATTTTTCCAAATTCAGAAGTAAGAAATAAATCTCTCAAACTATGATTATGATTGGCTTTCACTCAAAATTCTCCATTTATCTCTTTTGCAGGAGAAATTTACTCAAGTAAAGGATGACACTTGGTCTGACTGCGCAAAAAATGGTTATGCAGGTTACCTTTTTATGCTTAGTTTTAGTTCTTGTAATCTAATGTGCAGCACTTCTATGTTTTGTGAAAAAAAAAAAGAATAAGAATTTGTGATTTATGTTTAGCCATATTTCTGTAAGTTTTCTTAAAAAAAAAGCTCTATTTCTAGCTCATCATCACCAACATCCTGTTTGAATTATATATCACATGATTGGTGTTGTCGTGATCTCAAATTCTCGATGCTCATTTGAAATGATTATATCAAGAAAGAGTACATGTGAAACCTATAGCTTTGTTTATCTTCAGCCCATAGAACCAGTATGTAAAAATGGGAGGTTCGAAGTTACAATGTTAAATAGCAGAGTGGAAGGCTAAAGTTTACCTGAAAAATTGGTCAATACAGAAAATCTTTATGCATTTGTGCAGAGAGCTCTGCTTTGAATGAACAGAAATCCATGTAATCAATCTAATTTGTTTAGGATTGAAGTATTGTTCTTGTTGTTGCTGCTGTTGCTGCTGCTGTTGTTATTGTTGCATTCATGTTTGACGTTATATGTGGTGTTTCATTTACCTAATCAAGTTATGTTTCGTGAGTTGGTTTTTATGTTCTCTTTTATATCGTCTGCAATGAATTTCATCCTTCTGCTCTATTTTGGCATTTCCATCCACATATAACCAATTAAATTCATTTTTAAATCTGATATTATTATATTCCTGAAGATATTATCATCTTACTGGTTTTCTGTGGCCAAGCATCTTCTACAATCATAGACATGCGGTTGTTTGTGCAGTGAAACCGGCCAAGGGTGATGCGCTGCTGTTCTTCAGCCTTCATCCTGATGCAACAACGGACTCGAGCAGCCTGCATGGTAGCTGCCCCGTAGTCGATGGAGAGAAATGGTCTGCCACGAAGTGGATTCATGTGAGATCCTTCGAAAGAACGGAGACGCAGAATCTAGGCGGCGAATGCATCGACAAAAATGATCTCTGCTCAAAGTGGGCTGCCTCGGGAGAATGCCAGAAGAATCCACGTTTTATGGTGGGCACCAAGGCTTCTTCAGGTTACTGCCGAAGAAGTTGCAACGTTTGTTAGTTGTAAAGCAGAGTTCTAACTTCTTGTTGCTCTTCATGAAGGTCTCTTCATACTAGAGCTGCATTTAGGAGCCTCTGAACATTTTAGATGTTCAATCACTCAAATCTTTAATATTATATATTTATCACATCATTGCTTACCTTTTACGACATCATGAAAATTCAAAAGAGGCCTTTGTAAAGAGAGGTGTGATCTTATTCACTATGTAAAGTTCGAGATGATATTTAACAAAATCCGTAAGAACCATTTGAATTCATTTTAGGATTTAGATATATGATATTTCATACTATCGTGTTTATATATTTCACATAATTTAATGTGCAGTTCAAAATTTTATAAATATTATGTCGAACACCGAAACTCTTGAATCTCTGTAGTGAAAAAAAGGATCTCCTGTAATTGGAAGGGGAGATGGTCTGCAATGAAGTGGATTCTTGTGAGGCATTTGAATGAATAGATGCAGTGAATAATTAGTGGTGCGCATAATCAATTGTCTTATATTAGAAGTCAATAGTTTATAGTATTTGATATGTAAGTAATGATTTTAATTTATTAGTTTAGATTTTTAGATCAATGAGTGTTTATTCATTTGTATTTTTGGGTTTAAGTTGTGCACAAATATTTCATTCCTAATAAGTGATATCTGACTCGATTTGATTAGGATCGTGTTTATATAAATGTTTTCATATATAAGTGAAAATACGAGAGAGAATGATTTTCAATATGATTTCAGGAGTTAGTCATTTATGTGCGTACATTAATGCGAATGATTTTTCGTATAAGAGAAAGTTATTGGGAGTGCATATTTCAAATTATTCCACGAGTAGTTAACAAGTTGAAGTACTTGAAATATTTATTTCTCATCGTATTCTTTCGTATCTACTTATTTATCCACTTTAATATCATTTGCGATACTTATGTTATTTCAAAATAAGTAATTTCATTTAATATATTATTGCTTATTATGGGTATTACAAATATCCAATACACATAGTTCGCTTGATTTTGAATCAACTGTAAATCAATTTGAAATCTTTGAATTGAATCATAAGTTAAAACACTATAACTGAAACTTGATTTCAAGCTAATTTTAGGTTGGCTCCGACTCGCTCGAGATATAGTTTGAATTCGCTTGAAATTACATATATAATATTGATAATTTATATATATATATATATAATACTTATATAAATGTGTTTTTATTTAAGTTAGTATGATGGTTTAATAAAGGGGTAAAGTATATTTAAAAGTTATTCACGTTAAGATCAGGATTCAAATCTATCAAATGGAAAATATGCTTATAATTTTGAATCAATTTCAAATGTTGGTTCGCTCAAAATATGGAAAAATACTTGGGTTCGAAGCTCCGGCCATGTCACATTTTCGGAACTGCTTGGTATAGGTATAAATGTGCTTGTTATAGAATTAAAAGTGCTTGTTACTGTGACGACTCTAGCCGTCACACTAAAATTTATCTAAGTTAGGGGAGAAGGAAGATTAATTCAACAGCGAAAGAAAACTAAATAAATTAAATGCTACTACAATAGCACACAATACTAAATCTTAGAACAGAATTAAACATCCAACTAAAGTAATTGAAGCAGAACTACTATAGTCTCAACTGAACACATAAGCAGATAAGTCACTCTCTAAGAAAATAAAGTAATAAACTAATTGTTCTCTTGACTGGCGTTCTCCCTATTCCCGTGATCAAGTGCTCCAGTACCTGCCACGTTAGTGACAGAGTCTGTTAGAAACAGACTCGTAGGTTCTACACTAACAAAGCCTTTAAATAAAAATATTAAACAACAATAATAGTATTAATAATAATAACATGTTGACATGATATAATAAAAATAATAACAATTAAACATATATAACATAGATTCCAATTAAGTATGCATGTAGAATAAAGAAATGACATAGCACAGTGTGAACAGTAATATTAAACAACTATATCATGATTTGTATAGAAAATATCATATCAGCATGTAAATAGAAATGATAACAATATAAGTAACGGGTAAATTTCTTTTTATTAATTT
>JAEMOT010000083.1:976-42471 GCA_019297695.1 Apostasia ramifera | reverse complement strand
ACATTTTAGACCAAAATATTCAAATCGAGTATTTTGATCTAAAATGTGAAATAAAATTTATATTTTTATTAAAAATTATTGAGTATGTGAAGTAAAATATTATTTTGTATATTAAAATTTATGTAGAATAATTAAAATAATTTATTTATTATTATTATTGTTATTTTTTAAACTAGTACTATTTTAGTCCTGTTTTGGTCCTCGCGCCAAACAGTTAAAGATAATCAAACTTCATACGATATCAAAGGATCCGCCTGTTCAATATTAAGAGAGAAATTTGTTGGATGCCATCAAAGTTGCACATCATCATGAGGCGCGACAAAAAATTTATACACATTATTGAGAATAACAGCTACGTAAGATCAAAAGAAAATTAGAGCCATTGTTTGACACTGACAAACGACCTGCTCAGAGATGAAGAGTAATCACTAGTTCTCATGACAATGCTGACAGTGATCTTATCATTGAGCACGTTATAGACGTGTTACTTTCATTTAAATTTTACAAACTTTCTCATGTAATGCTCAACAGAAATAGTTTTGCAAATTTATTAGCGCATTATGTTGCAGTAGGAGACTTTTATTAAGAGAGGGATATATCGTTCTACATTAACTTTTGCAACATCCTCAAAGAAAATATTGATTGATTTTTATACTATTGTATATCTATTTTAGTTTAATGCTATGGTAATGTTAACTTTCAAAAAAAATTTTATGCGAACATTAAAACTCACGTGAAATTTATTCGTATTTTGTTCAATTTAAATTTGATTTGAAGTTTTCCTGACTTAAAGTTAGCATGCTAAAAAAGAAATCGATTCAACCCGTAATTGCCTTGATAAAAGTATAAATATACATATTTAACCTTTTTTAATATATAATTAATAAATTTTTAAATATAAATATGTTATAATATTTTACATAAAAGACTTGATATTAGAAATGTGCATATAAATTTTTTTAGAACTTATAATATTATAAATTGATATAAGTATTTTTTATATATTTAATATGATAAATACTCTGCGGTGGTAAAATTGTAATAGTTTTGATCCTTTTTCAGAATCTCATCATTTTCATTCATTTTCTTAATAATGAAAGAATTAATATATTGCTAAATGGGGGCAAGATGAGATGACAACTGGAATTAAAATAAATAAATAAGGATAACCATAATTTTGCTACATTTGAATATGAAAGTCCACGAGTTAGACATAAGGCTGTTAATTTTGATCGAAGATCGAAAATCGATCGAAAATCGAATCGATTTTGGATCGAATCGAAATCGAGTCGATTTAAACGAGCCGACTAACGAGCCAAAATTATGGCTCGGTGTTTTTCTCGAGCCGATTTCGAGCCAGGGTAGGATCGGCTCTATTTGGCTCGAGATCGGCTCGATTTAAATACATATATATAATATTAATTATAAAATATTGTTAAATATTATGATGTATAATCTATTCATGCAATTAGAGAGATTCGATCAGACGATCATGAATTTATTTATCATTATTTATTTAACTAGACATTTAATGAACAAATTTATTGCACATAATTATATGATAATTTTTATGGTATTATTTTAGGATGTGGTTAAATTGTTTTATGATATTTTTATTTTTATGTTTGTAAAAAATAGCATATATATATATAAATATAATTTTTACATGTATTTTAATTTTAAAAAATTAAATTTGTGTATTTTTAATTAATAATTATAAGTATTTCGAGCCAGCTCAAAGTGTGATCGAGCTGGCTCGAAGTCGAGCCCATTCGAGCCGAGCCGGCTCGAAATCGAAACTATTTGACTAACGAGTCAATTTCGAGCCGTAAAGATTTCGAGCGAGCCGATCTCGAGCCGAGCATGGCTCGGCTCGAAGTCGGCTCGATAACAGCCTTAGTTAGACATTACAAAATTATTTCTCTTAACTCAAGATATGCTATCATGAGATACAATGATGGATGAGTTGTTAATAATTCATTTTTTATGGAAAAATAAAATGACAATTTTTTTATAATTTAAAGATGGTTCATAAAAATAAAAATAAATTATTTTCTGAGCATAACTGGCAGAAATTTTTTAATTGATAAATGAGATAAAAAAGAGCCATTAGAGAAGCTCCTAACTGTTAAGAAAGGGGAATAATAGCAAGGCTTAATTTTAGGTAATATAATTAACATAATAATGTAAGTCAAGCTCACAAATAGAGTAAAGGAGAATTAAAAAGAAAAATAATAGATATTATGAGCAAATAAATGAGAATAGATAGGATTAAATTAAAATATAGATGAAAAATAAAAAAAATAATTAAAATTAAGAAGTAAATAATTAACCAGACTGCTAAGACAAATAAAATCAACTTGAGGAAAAAATTAAAAATTTTAGCAAATAAATACATGCTTGCAAAATAGTCTAGAAAAGAAAAATAAAAATTCAAAATAAATTTCATATATTTTTTTTGAACTTGGACTACATTCCTCAAGTAGAATGATTAATTGATTACACACTAAGTAGGAGAAATTATTTTCAATAATTTAAGACAAATTTAGCCTCACAAATGTTATAAATTTCACATAATACCTGAAATAATTATAATTATAATTATTATTATTTTGTATAATTAAAATTACTTATAATTATTATTATATAATTTGGATAACATATACTATAAAATAATTATAATTTTAATTATTATATTTAACTACTAATTATTATATATATATTTATTAAATTTATGTATTACAATTATAATAGAAATATATATGAGAGATATAATTACGGTTATTATATATAAGCTACTGTCATAAATAAATTTATATACATAAAAGGTAATTGTTAATAATATATATTATAATTTATAAAAAAATATAATATAATATAATAAAAAAATATTTTTATATATTTAATTTAATCAAAAACATGAATTTAATATATAACATAATAATTTTATTTTTAATAATAACTTTTAATATACTTTATAATAAAAAAAGCATGGAACCTTAATGAATTATTAGATTAGCTGACACCTTTACTAAGATTAGACTGCTGTTCTCTTTTTTTATTCTTTAACTAAATTTTAATTATTTTTAAGATAAGTGGATATATTATCATGAGTGATTATTATATTACAAAATAGATAATTTTAAGATATCGGCGTTATTAAAATAATATCTTAAATATATATATATATATATATATATATTTATCAGAATTATTATAATTTGGCTGATATGAGAAAATAATGGGCGAGTTCATTCAGCTGACCTACTTCGTCGTTTTCCATCTCCGGTCCCTTCTCTCCGTTCCACTTTCGTCCCCGATACTAACCTGCTTCTAAGCTAATCAGGCGTGCCTGAGGTTTCAATCTTCTTCTTGTTATCATAATCCATGTCGGCTGCATCAGTGAATCAAGGTATGTGCTTTCTCTTCTAACTTTTAAGGGCAAAGCATTCCCTGTATAGTCAGAGATTCGCTTGATTTAATCAGTTGGTTACAGTCAGGACTTGTTCACTTCTTTGCTAATTTCCTTCCCCGTGAAAACAAGGGCAGTAATTTGAATAGGAAGTATAGTATTTGAAATAAAATCTGCGCTATTCTTACCCTTGTTATCGGTCCTACTCCCAGCATCGAAGAATTTCATGAAATGTTTGATTTTTCAGTGTTCTGACATCCCTAAATTCATTATTTCATTTCATCGTGATGTGGATACAGGGATTGAGCAGAATTTTCATGTTTTATTACTTGTGCAGCGTACGCTTCTATACTTGATAGGCATAACGTATAGTTGTGGCTAAACGTGATGTTTTTTGGATAAGTTACCTTCTGCTTGTGGAATAAGAAGGTAGTAATTAATCTTGAATGTTCTTGTCTAAGGGGATAATACCAAGGGTGATGCGACTTCACATAATGGGTTGCCCGCATTGGATATCGCTACTGCATTTCCTCAAGCTACCCCAGCAACAAAATTTCCTCCCATGAGTAAGTCAGAACATTTGTGAAAATGTTTGATAAGGTCATATATTGAATTTGTTCTTGATGATCATGAATGATGGAAAATATTCAGGATTATATGATGGTGAATTATTAATTAGATATGTAATGGTAACTTGGAATAAGATTGTACCAGATTGTTGCTGTTAATTATTTCACGTTAGTCTTTGATAACATTTTGAAGGTTAACATGAGTTTTCTCAGTTAAACTTCTCTTTCTGTTGTATTGATGATTCCATTTCCTTGTATTGCAGAATGGGATTATTATATGTTTGATGATTTGCTTAGTACTGAGGAAAAGTTTTTGCGGAAGAAAGTTCAAGAAGTAATGGAAAAGGAAATTGCTCCAGTTATGGTGGAGGTACTGCTCACGACAATCCTAGTTTAAATAAAGCAGAAACGAGATTATTTTATTATCTGACTTGTACATGCTTATTCGTATTAACATGGTAATGTAAGAGTTGATGCAAGAATTGGCCAATTATCTTCAGACCCTTGTAATCAAATGAAATAAGAGAAGAAAGAGATAGAAGAACAGATTTTTACTTGGAAAATCTAATTGGGAAAAACTATGGTATCTTGAGTCTGGCAGCATAAACGTCTACTATAGTCAAATATTTTCCTGTATGAAAATGAGACAAGTACTAGAAAATGCAGAGGAAGGACAGGGTTGAAGCTCTGATGAAAAACCTTTTTGAGTTCAAGCTTTTGTTGGAGATGCAAGCTAGCTGGCTAAAGACCCAATGGGGAAGAAGGAGGCCCTTTTAGTGCTCTCACTCCTACTATTGATGGTTGAATAAAACAAGGATAAAATGAATTGTAGTATGGGCTGCATGCCTGTATATTTAGTTCCTTTTACATCTTTTTGTGCTTATTTGGAAAGCTAATGTTGGCGGTTGAAGCCTTTGCAGAAGTCACTTTACTGAAGAGACGAGGTTTGAGTTGAGCACCACATGTGCATGCAGAAGTCAAAAGGCCAGTTAGTCAAGACTCAAAAGGCCAGTTAGTCAAGACTCAAAAGATATTGCCTTGGACAGAGAGCCAAAAATATTAAGTCGAACAAGTGGAGTCGAATAAATTATTTTTTGTTTTCCCTAATTTTTGTCTATGATGATTGCATTGACTACATGTCTCTAGATGCCTTCCACTTGTATGGTCTAGATGAGGTGTGTTTTTATAAATTAATAGAAATTATATGACAACCACAACAACAACAACAACAACAACAATCAAGCCTATATCCCACTAGGTAGGGTTGACTATATGAATCCTTTGTTTCCATTGCACTCTATCAAATAAAAATTTCTCATTTAGTTCTAAATGTGTAAGATTATTTTTTATAGTTTTTTCTCACTTTTTTTTTATCTTACTATTCTTTTCTTTACATGGCAAGATTCAATAAGCCAAAGTTTTTTACTGGAGCTTTGATCAGCCTACATTTTATATGTTCAAATCATTTAAATCAACTCTCTCTAAGTTTATTTTCAGTTGAGTTTATTTAAGTTTTCTCACAAGTATATTCGTTTCTCATTCTATCCTTTTATATATACTTACCTATCTTAGCATTTTTATGTCTTAGTTACTTTTAATTGTATGCTTTTATTTTATAGGTTAACATTCAGCACCATATAATATTACTAGTTTTACAATTGGCTTATAAACTGTACCTTTAAGTTTGTATGAAGCTCTTGTATCACATAACACATCTGATACATTTCTCTACTCTATCTTGTTTGGATCTTATTAATAACATAATCATTTATTTCTCTATTATTTTGTATGATTGATTTGATTATCAAAATTGCACGCTTTTTTTGATAGTTAGATCATCAAGTAACAAGTATCATCTCTCCAATACAAGTTTTTTTTTATCTTGATTAATTTACACTTCATATATTCATTTTTAGATTTACAAATATGAAAGTTTTTAGATTCTAAGGTATTGTTCTATAATTCGAGTTTCGCCTTAGCTCATCTTTAGTCTTGTAACAAGATGAATATCACCTACGAAAAGCACATGCTAAGATACCTTTTTTTGAATATGTCTAATCAAGAACTGCATAACTAAATCAAATAGATATAAATTTAAAACTGAGTTTTAGTATAATCCAACTATGATAGAGAAATCTTTAGTTAAATTTTCTTATGTGTCAATCCTCTTTGTGTATGAACATAAGTAACTCCCTTTTATATACATCTTTAATGACTTGAATGTAGGCAAAATAGACCACTTTTTTTTTAAAAAAAATTCTAAAGTATTTTCATTGGAATTTATCATAAACTTTTTTAAATCAATGAAAATAAAATATAGATATTTTTTTCTTACCCTAAACTTCATTAAACTTTTCAGTAGATGAACAGTTTTTATAGTAAATCGACCTGACATAAAATTGAACTAGTGCTGTGATACCATGGTATTACGACATTTTCTTTGCTCCATCACTCACTTCTAAAGTTTTAAAATATGACTCATTCATTTAATTACTCTATAGCTGGCTTACTCTTATACATTATCTTTGTTCTTATAAATAGGTACTAATATATTTTTTTATTCATTTAACATCTTTTTAGTCTTCAAAATTGTATCAAATTGTCTAATGAGCAAAGAAATTTCTTCATTTACAATGCGTTTCTAAAAATATATTAGAATGTCATCTCGTCCTATTGTTTTTTATACTTTATTTTCTTTAATGCCTTTTAAGATTCACCTTTATTAATACACCATATTTTTCCTCATTTATCACTACACTTGGGCGTTGATAGAGTGACCTTTATATATTTTTCACAGTATTTAAGTAATACAACGCATTGCTTCTGAGGTATTCCCTAGCATTAACTCAAATTTTTAAAGGATTCATGCCATGCGTGATAAGTTTTATGCTGGCTATCGAAGCCTTTAGTTTTGTCGGTGCTTAAGCTCATACTATTTTTGTGTATATTTTAACTGGCTTGATATTTGCAACTTCACTTCTCCTCACATAGGTTATTCAAGCTGCAAAAATAACTACTCTGCAGAAGATGAAAATCCATCTCTACATTTAGTTTGATCAATCCTTCATGAACATCGTTACTTATACAACTTTTTCTCATCCCTACTCCCATATTAATTCTTGCACCTTATGTTTTTTGAGACAAACATTGAACTTTTCCTTAGTATATTTTGATGAGCAATAGCTAAAAATGTTTTTATCCCCATCTTAATGCCAGAGGTTATGACTGCAAAAACAACTATGGCGTAGAAGATGGAAATCCATCTCTATTTCTATTTTGATCAATTCTTCATGAACGTCATTACTTATACAACGTTCACTCATGCCAGCTCCCATTCTGAATTCCTGCACCACATGTTTGCGGGGAGAAGAGACATAGATCTTTGTTTTAGTATGACTGTATGCTGTTTGTAAGCATGAATATGTTTGTCCATGTTTAGGTAGATGTATATATTATTGATGTATCTTTACCTTCTTCGATGCATTATTAGTTCTTGTCGATTTTGACAATTAACACAATTAATTGACTGGATTCAGGAAATACAACCTATTTTCATATCAGGATGTTTTTCAGATACCAGCTTAGGTTTTCGGTCAACTAATTTACTTTTTGACATGTATTTTTATTAAATTTTTGCATGCTTTTTCAACTTTAGTTTCATATGCGCATATGTTTCTGTTCAGTACTGGGAGAAGGCAGAGTTCCCCTTCCATGTTATTCCCAAGCTCGCTTCACTGAGTGTTGCTGGGGGTACAATAAAGGTGATGATATTGGAAGGTCTTCCTGTTTTAGTAGTTTCTGCTGCATATTAATTAGTGTATGTATTTTTTCAGGGTTATGGGTGTCCAGGCCTTTCAATCACTGCTAGTGCTATTTCTGTGGCAGAAATTGCTAGAGTAGATGCTAGCTGTTCGACTTTTGTATTGGTACATTCCTCATTGGCGATGCTTACTATTGGTAAAACTGCAAATTTAATATGCCTTGTGCTTTTTTCGATCTCAGTTAGTTCTGATTGAGATGATTGTCAATATACAATGAAGTGAGTTTTGTCTTTACCCCTTTTTCTTATTGTCATCAATAGCACTGTGTGGATCAGAGGCTCAAAAAGAAAAGTACTTGCCATCACTGGCCCAGTTTAACACTGTAGCTTGTTGGGTATGCCTTGAAATCCACATATTGTTATTGCTACAAACTATCATATAAATAATATTTTTTAAACAAAAACTACTGATGATTCACAATCCTCTCACAACTCTCAGGCTTTAACTGAGCCAGATTATGGAAGTGATGCGAGCTCAATGAGAACCACTGCAACGAGGGTATGGTGCTCCCATTTTATGAAATTGTAGTCGCATTATCTTTTTCTGAGTATTTGGGGGTAACCCTGTTTTAAGATCAATCCTTGCTTCTTGATTAGCGATTTTTCCATTGGAACAGGTTAATGGTGGTTGGGTTTTGGATGGACAAAAGCGCTGGATAGGAAACAGCACTTTTGCTGATGTTTTGGTTGTTTTTGCACGGAATACGAGTACTAATCAGATAAATGGGTAATTAATTTGCAGTGTGATAATTAGCTTCATTGTGTTTGTGAAATACATGGACGTTTTGCTTGAAATACTTGAACTTTTACTGATATGATATCTGATTAGTAAGGCATTACTGTTGAAGCTCCAAGTCATGCATCTGTTATAAATTGTTTTATATTTTGATAATATATTATTTTCTTTTGCATTATGGTTTCAGTTTTATTGTGAAGAAAGGCGCCCCTGGTTTGTTAGCCACAAAAATAGAAAATAAAATTGGTTTAAGAATTGTTCAGAATGGAGACATTCTAATAAAGAAGGTATTTGTCCCAGATGAGGATAGGTTGCCAGGTGTCAATTCATTTCAGGACACAAACAAGGTAAATTGTAATGCTAATTACAGTTTCATTTGGTTCTTTGTGCTGAATTCTAAAACTGAATAAGAGAAGAAAAACAAAATATGCTGCATAAACTTTGCAACCATCGAGAACTTAAATTGTGAGAAAGGAATGATGGTCTGCAGGACAAGATTAAATATTTACAAAATAATAAAAGTCCTTGATATTATAAATACTATAAGTTCAACGTAGCTTGGAATTAAATTATACCCTTAGTATGCTTAGTTCTCTCATGAAACACAGAATTGTTGGCAATGTGGATTGCGGCTTTGTTATTGCAATGTAGAACTATTGGTTTATTGATTTCAAAATCTAAATTTTCTAACATGATTTTCACCCACATCATCTCACATGATGAATGAGCCATAGTTATATGCTTAGCTTCAACATTAGATCTTACCACCACATTTGGTTTCTTGTTTTTTTAAGCTATCAAATTTCCTTCAATAAAAATACAGAATCTTCTATCCTGTATAATCAGCAACACATTATGCTTCAATATCTAGTTTGTCAGTACTTTTATGCAATATTATTAATAATAATAAACTAATTATTAATAACAACATTAGCGGGATAAACTATAAAGGTTTAGTTGTTGTTGTATTAATAATAACATTAACCTTATGATGATCTCTAAGAGAAAATTCTAGAGCTTACCACAATAGTATCATATTTTTGGCATTACAGTAGGCTACTGTTAGTCTGTTATTCATCCTGAACGTCAACAAATAACTAGAAACTTAAGATTTAAATGTCAAAGAGCTTAGTCAAATAGTCAATCATTTTAATGCGTGCAAATATCACTTCACTGTTCTGGTCCTTCAGTATCTTTGTTCATCATATGTCTTTCAATTGCAGGTACTCGCCGTTTCCAGGGTTATGGTTGCGTGGCAACCTATTGGTATATCGATGGGTGTATTTGATATATGTCATAGGTGCAACTCACTATCATGATTATCATGTTGATTTGCAGTTTCTTCGTTATATGCTTGACAAATTGTGTGATGTTGACCGGATAAGGTATCTGAAGGAAAGGAAGCAGTTTGGAGCTCCACTTGCTGCATTCCAACTCAACCAAGAAAAACTAGTTCACATGCTGGGAAATATTCAAGCAATGTTCCTAGTAGGTTGGCGTTTATGTAAATTATATGAGTCTGGAAAGATGACTCCTGGCCATGCCAGCTTGGGGAAGGTACACTTTGTCACTAATTACTGAAAAAAAGTTGAACATATACAGCTACATTGTGATTCGATTTTCAGGCATGGACCTCTAAGAAAGCTAGGGAGACGGTTTCTCTTGGTAGAGAGTTACTTGGCGGAAATGGTATCCTTGCTGACTTTTTAGTCGCAAAGGTTGGTCTACTTCTGAAAATTTCCTTTTTCATTTTGATGCAATGTGAAAAGGATGGACCTTATGTTTCTAAATATCAACACACAGAATTGTGCCGAGGTGAACACCGTGTGTTTTTGAGACATTAAATTCAAATTGAATTTCTAGGCAAAACTTATCACAGATTAGACGGATTAACTAACATCCCTAATATGTGATGCGATAATTAAGGAGATTAAACTAAAGTGCTCTTTCATTATAATAATTAGCAAATTCCCATAGATTTATATGAAATGGCTCAGAAAATCAGATATAATCAACGTAAATCCAGATGAGTCTTACAACTGAAGATAATTAACTATCTAATCCCAGGAAAATTAATTCACATGCATTATTACTTGATTTCTTAGCATGAGGAGCAATGTCGAGATGGGGAAACTAATAGCATTCTTGTAAACGTCATGAAATCTGAGAGCTAAATTCAGTAAGCCAAGATTATTAGTAATTGTCAACCAAAAAACTGAACAGCTCCAGCAACATACTATGAAATTAAAATGATCCAAACAACTTGACGTAGTGGGAATCATGGAAGGAGATACCAACTATAGAATGAAAGACGATTCATATTGGATCCCACCTAATCTTTTAGCAAGAAAGAAAAACACAGAAATGAATATAATCAACAACTCGAGAGTTCTTTCAACTAAGTAATAAGATAAGCTTGGAAGAACAAAGAGGACAAGACCAGTAAACATAAACAAACTCGAACTCCAAATAGAACCTCAAGCTCTAGTCGGAAGCCTGCAGCCCCTCTGTGCTCCCTGCCACGATCTGCGGCCATCTGCCTGAAATCGATCAACTCTTGAAGACACTCTTCTTACTTCAACTTTGTGGATAATGTCTTATTCGTCAGTTACCTCCTTTGCAATCACCCGAGGAAGCTTTATGAAGGAAGAGGAGGGGAAAAAGACAAAATCTCCAGTACTGGCAGAACGGCGAAGGAGGATCATGGCTGAGACTGCAAGTCCAGCAGGCGTCGTGGGCTAACGTGGGTGTCCAGACTGAGCGTCCGTCAGTGTGTGGCCAAACCCGCTGAAATCGTCTAATCGATGGAGGCGGTGAGCAAAGAGATTGTTGCTGGCATTGGCAGCTCCGTGATGAAGAGCTTGGGAGATGTATCTGAAATGGGATTTAGGGATTTTAGATGCAATTTAATTGCAAAATTGCATCCAAGTCTCTCTACCTCCAGCTCTATTAAATATCAATCCAAAATCCCTCTCAAATAAAACCAAATGGATTAATTTGGATCCAATTCAATCCAAATTCAATCAAATCGATTCAATTTGAATTCAATTGGCACAAATTAACTTACACAGCTCAAAATAACAACAGAACACTAGAGTGGCAAGCCCACCAACTACTAGTCTGACTGACTCAAATAAATAAATAAATACATTCAATTCAAATAAAAATATAGTCATATGATAAGTTGATCGTTGACTATAATTTCCCTACATCACATTTGAATCTACATATTCGATATCTTCTTCATAAAGAAAAAGAACATATTGGATATCTTTGAAGAGATTGAAGAATCCTATTTCTTTCTTTATCGGGAATTATATCTTTACTGTTGTCTTTGAGCTTCACTTGAACTAATAAACTCTAATCTGAACCTGGCTCTTT
Organism: Apostasia ramifera; assembly: GCA_019297695.1. Taxonomy (NCBI): domain Eukaryota; kingdom Viridiplantae; phylum Streptophyta; class Magnoliopsida; order Asparagales; family Orchidaceae; genus Apostasia; species Apostasia ramifera. The sequence goes on along the minus strand of JAEMOT010000083.1, from coordinate 30,553 downwards.
AGGGGTCGGCGTGGAAAGGTAGAAGTAGTTGAGACGGAGAACGTTTTATTTTATTCTGACCATTTATTTATTGCTTACCCACTTATCTGTGCATGACGAAGTATCCCAGGAAAGTTTTCATCTAACTTTCAACTCATACAAAATAAGAAATGTTCACAAACCGTGATGCATATCTTCATGAAATCATGATAAAAGCTTGGTTATTGTTGTTGTTTTAATTATATATATATATTTTTTTCTATGTTTTTATAACAATATAGGCGTTTTGTGATCTGGAGCCAATATTCTCCTATGAAGGCACTTACGACATCAACAGCTTGGTGACCGGAAGAGAAATCACTGGCATTGCAAGCTTTAAGCCTCCCATTTTGAGTAAGCAAAGCCGCCTTTGATCTCAGCTAAAGTGCCTCAAATAAGTCAGCGAAGATGCAAGAAATGGCTGATGCTCATGTACTATTTACTTCATGTATTATTGTATTATAGTTTGAAGACCTTTGCTTTACGTTTTACTGAATTCCATCAAGCTTCGCTGTTTTCATTACTTTGCTCAAAGAAGAAGAATGACCCAAAAATAATCATAAAGAATATAAAAAGCCAAATTGCGTATAGGTATCTGGGGTTAGATGATCATTGCACTTCGGTTTTGCAAATTTTGCATTTTGGTTCAAGTTGTGTGTAATTTATCAGGCTGATGTCTTTTTGTCCAATTGTTTTCAGTATGTTGTTGGTAAAATTAATGTACATTTTTATTATGATGTGAAATATAATTATTTTATTATTAAAAAAATAAGTTAGATTTAAAATAATGTTAATTTTTTTAGTAAAATATATAATTTGATTTTTAGTATTTAGGCCCTGTTTATTTAGCAGTTTAAAATTAACCTGATTTAATTTTAATCAGGCATATCACATCACACATAAAATTTAATATTAAAAATTAAATTTATTTCACATCCTACACATATTATTAAAATAATAATTAATTTATATCACATTCCTCACATATTTCAATATAATACTAATTTTATATCACATCTTTCACATATTCCAACATAATAATTAATTTTATTTCACATCATTCATAATTTTCAATAAAAAAATATCTTTATCTAAATTTAATTTTAATCCTCTTAAATTTAATCTTACAAACAAACACACCCTTAAAAGTATATATAACAAATATAAATATAAAATATTAATAAAAATATTTTTAGAAAAAGTTTTGGAGATTTTTTAGCCTGGATCAAATGAGGATTGAGAAAAAAAATAAAACCTGAAATTTCTCAATTTCTTTTTTCTTTGTAAAATTTACGCATGCATTACTTAAGATTTTAGTCAGTGTATGTGTATATCTAAAGTTTGTTTATTTGTAAGGTTAAATTTAATAAGGTTAAAATTAAATTTAAATAGAGATATTTTTTTATTGAAAATTATGAATGATGTGAAATAAAATTAGTTATTATGTTGGAATATGTGAAAAATTTGGTATAAGTTAGTTATTATTTTAGTAATGTCTGTAGAATGTGAAATAAAATTAATTTTTAATATTAAATTTTATATATAATGTGATATATTTTGTTAAAATTAAATTAAGTTAATTTTTAACGGTAAAATAAATGAGATGTTAAAAGTTATAAATTATTATTATTATCATCATCAATTTTAGTTAAAATGAGTGCTGGTAATATAATGAAGTTTTATATTTTATAATAAAAATAAAATTTTTAAGCCTATGCTGATTTCCAAGCTTTGTGCTAATTAAAAGATAAGAATTTATTAAATTAATGAAATCTTCCTCTTAGATGTTATTTTTAAAAGTTGTTACCCTTTTTTTATTAAAACAATTGTTACCTTTTGATTGTTGTATATATAATTTAATGATTTTAGATATTTTACACGTCATTAGGCAAATTTATTGGTGGTATTTTAGTAAAAAAATCCTAAAAAATATATGGTCATTGAATTTGATTTTTGCTGTTATTTAGTAACTTATTAATGAAGTGATATTAGAATGCATATTATCAAGGGATTTAAATTTTTTGAACTACAATCATTATTGTAAAACAAATTTAACAAAAATTTTAAGATACTTATTTCTTTATTTAGTGGAGTAAAGGTTTGACTGTTGTTGTTATTATTGTATTTATCATGCAAATTTATTTTAAAATTTTTTAGCTTAATAATAAAATAAATATAATATCATTAATAAATAAAAAATTATATCCAACAAATTTAATGTAAAGTTTTTAGAAATTACACTCTAAAGCTTATATAATTGTTATTCCTAGTGTAATTAAATTAAAGTATAAAGTGTAATATAAGTTATATAAATAAAATAGTAGCATTAATCAAAGAAAATAAAATTTTCTATTTTGATGTTAATAGATATGAATAATTTTTTTTTTCATAATATATAGGCTTACTATATTAATAGTAGAAGAAAATTAAACTACTTCTAGCAAGTATATAGAATAATAGAATAAAAAGTTCAATTTATCCATTATAGAATTAATAAATTTAATAATATCTAATTATTAAGTGCAGAATGGAATGATTATATTTAATTATGATTTATGTGATTGAGGAAAATTTTAGTTTTTATCTTCTTGGAGCTTGAAAAAAAAAAGTCACGCCTTTTAACTCCTTTACATTAAAAAACATAAAAAATTAATATATATTTTATTTTATACAAATTTTAGTATTAAAATAATAAATTTAGCTCTATCTCACATGTTAATTAAGATAACTAATTTATATTTTATTATATATATATTTTAAAAAGTTAATTTTCTTTCAATTTTTCTTTTCAAATTCTAAATTTAGTCTTTTTTATTAGGGTATTAAATTTAGTCTTTGGGATGAACATTGTTGGCTTGCCATCAAACATATACAATAAAAAATAAAATTAATTTATTATATTAAATATTAGAATAAATATTATACAAGTTACTGAGGTTACTTGATAATATAAAATGAGCTCATAAATTTTAAAAATTAACATCAATGTTGATTGAAATTTTCAACTTAACTCCTAATTTCAATTTAAACGTTTCACATGGGCAATTTTTAAGTCTTTTCATCAAATCAATAGGGTTTTAGCTATCTGGTCCATGATCGAGTTGGGTTTAGTTAGGTCTAATCAAGTAGAATCGAATCAATCAGTTGAGTCGAGTTGGTTCGATTCGATTGAGTTGAGTCGAGTTGACTGAATTGAGTTGAGTTAAGTCGAGTCAATCGAGTCTAGTCAAGTCAACTAAGTCAACTCACTAAGTCGAGTCGAGTTGAGTCAACTGAGTCAAGTCAAGTTGAGTCAAGTGAGTCAACTCGATTGAGTAGACCGAGTCAAGTTGAATGAGTCGATCAAGTTGAGTTTAGTCGAGTCAACTAGGTCTGTCAATGGATCGGATCATGACCCGATCCGATCCAAGTTCCGATCTGATTAAATCCCAAATAAATTTTTTTTTGACCCGTCAATTCGCCCCTTTTACTGACCCGATCCATCTACAAATAAATGGATCAGATATGGATTACCATTGACCCGACCCGTTTAAAATCCGATCCGTTTATGTAATCTAATTTGTAGTTCATATAGGAATATATTATGGCTAATAATCTTCTTGTTGGAAGGCTCAAGTAAAGAGGGTCACTATAATTAATTAATAAAAAATTCTTACATATTATATTAGTAGATTATAATTTATAATGCCCAGTTTATATTTCACAATATATATGTATATATATTACAAATACTGATTTTTATATTAAAATATTTAATTAATTCATAAAAATATAATATTCTTCTCTTATTTTATTTTCAATAAATTTAATATTATTTTAAATTTAATTATGAAAATTACTTAAAAATAACTACTTTTATTGTAAATGGATTAAATCCGACCGAGTTCCGAACCGATTCGATTTTCGACCCGAGAGAATATGGATCGACCAAGACCCGATCCGATGTATAACCCGATCCAACATATATGGATTTGAATCCGGGTCGGAGTCAACCCGATCCGAATCCGATCCGTTGACAAGCCTAGAGTCAACTGAGTCAAGTGGAATCTAATTGAGTCAACTGAGTCAAGTCAAGTAGAGTAAACTGAGCCAAGTCGAATTAATTTGAGTCGAGTCAGCCAAGTTTAATCAAGTCGATTGAGTTGAGTTGACGAGGCGATGTGCAAAATGACCTTGGACCAAAAGAGGCCTCGTTAGGTCTAAACCTTGATCAAGTCGGGGCCATCTCTGGCGATGAAATCGTAGCCGCCTAGCCGCTCTGGTCCATAACTGAAAGGCAAGGAATTCGCCGGAACTTCGTTTGAATTGCCCGAGGAGTCATGAAACCCTAGACGCTGAAATAGGGTGAGGGTTCTAGTTGTCGAACTTTATAATGACCGTGGCTTCATTTGCCATTTCGTTCCTTCCCTCATCCCTGCTTTCCCTCCGTCGCTGCTCTCCCGCGCCCAGTGAGTTTATTCAACTGTTCCTTCTTTCTTCGGCATGCAAAGCTCAAATCTTTTCTACCTTTCGTCTAATTGCTGGGAATTCTTGAATCGAACTTTCTTTCTTTCTGTTGTGCCTAATTTTTATCTTAGAGGGGAGCTAAAGAACTGGCATTTGCTTGTTTCTTATGCGATCCTCCATTTATTTGAATGGCGCGTGCTAATTTGACCTTTTTTGTATCCCTTTCTCTTATGTGATATGCGCCCATATAAACTGATAGAGAAGTATGGAATGTTGAGCTAAGTTTGTGTGCTTGCTCCCAAACTAGGCAGGTTTATTCCGAGTGCCTTCTGAACGGTCTATTTTCACTAGAGATACGTTGTTGTGCTCGGCCATGAGCGGTGACGCCATCAATTCAGCTCCTCCACAGGGACATGCTGCAGAAACTGTGAGTGATTACTTACAATTGTATCTTTTCTCATATTATGGTCTAAAGGCACCAATATATCAGGTTCCAGATGCTTTGCTGGTTTATCACTCTTCTCAACTGAAAAAAAAAAATATTCAGCTGGTGCCTGGTAGCAATGCGTTAATTTTCTGTTTGCTGTTTTTTGAATATAGTGTCAAATAGAATTTGTAAACTTGAAATGCCCTGCACTTCTTTATGGAATTATATTCTTTCTCTTGAAAAACTTTATATGAAGGAGCAGCATCTCGATCCTTACAATTGGAAGCCCTTGATCTGATGTCATTGATTGATTTCTGTTATTCTGCCTGTTTCCTCTTTACTGATACAATATGCTTACTGATTTGGGCTGTTGTGGTTTCCTATATTTTGATCAGTGTACTTTTATTTCTTGGAAGCCATCTGGTGCGATTGTATGTTCTAACCTTAGATCTCCAACAAGTACTTTCAAAAATGAGATCATTCTTGGAGAAAATTTTCTCGACCTGCTTGCCTGGAGTCCCGTTAGTTGAAGAATTCAGTATATGACAGTTCAATTAGCCTCTTATATACATATTCACGACCATCTCTTAACAGCCAATAGCTTGGACTTTTTTACCTGCTTCTGATAAACATAAATCCTATTCTGTTTCACAAGTAGCTTATGTCAACTGCTTCATGCGTGCAGAAGGGGCAAAAAGGAAAAAAAAATTAAGGAGCATGCTTTTTCTCAAATTGTTCTGTGAAGAAATGAACCATGGTAGCACTTTGGTTTTTATGTGCTTTGGTGATCATCTAATTGGCCAACTTTACCCCTTTTGTTCCGGCTATAATTATCTAGTTCTTGATCATAGGTAGCCCATTTAATAATCTTTAGCAGATTGCTTTATGTATGTCCTTCCTGCTTTAATGGTATTGATTGCTTGTGCCAACTGTTAGTCTCTGGAGAAAGATTAGTATAATTTTGTTTTTTAATGTCCTCTTAAGATACATTCAAGCTGTTTTTAAAATGGTTTGTTTCTTCTTTTCTTTTCTAACTCAACTGATTTGAACTATAGGTGGAACATGGTAGTGTCCGAACTGGAAGTGTGAAGCAGCAACTATCAAGATTGTTTGAAGTATCTCTTAGAGCCACATTGCCTGAAGATTCAAGTATAGAACCCTTAATTGCAATTTGCACTGCTAAATTTGGTGATTATCAATGGTTGGTTATTAGCCATTAGTTCACTCAATGTGGCATCACATATTGTTATATTCCCTCTTACTTCTAATGTGTTTGCATTTTGCATAATGGTTGGGTTTCTTTGTTGTGTAATTCTTAATTTGATGTGCTAGATCCTGATGACTAGTTGTGTTTTCTACAATACAGTAATAATGCTATGAGTATATTCTCCAAGATCAAGGGGATGTCCACAGAATTCAGAAATCCAAGTTCAGTTGGCCAGGTACTCTTGTTGATCTAAATAAAAGGAGGATACGTGATTCCATTTTTTTTTCCATTTGTTATTGATATGGTAATATTAACTATGTTTTTTGCAGGCTATAGCCAGAAATCTGCCTCCATCAGATATTATTGAATCTACCTCTGTTGCAGGATCTGGATTTGTGAACATAGTGTTGTCAAACAAATGGGTCGCTCAGGTCTGGTTTCATGCATTTTTTGAGACAGCTTTTGTTTTATGATTTTAGACTAGCACAAACTATTTTTTGTTTAATTTATTTGGCTTAAGTGAAACTTTACTGCAGAATATACAAAATATGCTCTTAAATGGTATTGGTGTATGGGCTCCACTTCTATCACTGAATAGAGCTGTGGTTGATTTCTCTTCACCAAATATAGCAAAAGAAATGCATGTTGGTCATTTGAGGTCTACAATTATTGGCGATACTCTCGCTCGCATGTTAGAATTTTCGGAGGTTGAGGTTCTTCGACGAAACCATGTTGGTGACTGGGGTACTCAGGTATCTTTTTTTATTGGATCTAATTTTTAGATGCATGATAATACTCTATCTAGCATCGTGTACTAAAATTAATGAAGGATGGGAAATCATATGCCTTTTTTAGAATATATTGCTTTTGCTATAGTGTTAACATCTTCAAAATCTCTAATTGGGCATTTCTTGTAGCTTAGGAAGCACTCATGTTAAACACCATTTGTCTGAAAACATAATAAGGGCTAACTTTTAGAAAACATAATAAGGGTTAATATTAGAAGTCATGCCCATGTACGTATATGTACATGGTAACTAGATCTTCAAAGCGCAAGCCACCGTAATAACAAATTGATGCATTGTTTCACATAAAATACATACTTTCCAGCAATTGAATCACGCATTAGTCATATAACAATCAAATTCAGATGAAGTTGCAATATTTTCTTATTAAGATGTCAAGGTGTCACTGCCATGCATAAAGCATTTGAAGCTAAATTTATTTGAGATCTATATGTTAAAACCATTTTTTAGTTATGTTGATCTATTTATGATTGCATTCTACTCCTTGTTATACCTTTATTAATATTTTATGGTTTTTTTGCTTTGTTACTTTTAAGGTTTGATGTTACACTTTCTGTAGTTTGACATGCATTTTTTATATTTTTCATGAGGTTTTGTTCTATTGCAAGCTCTAATATTGAGGGGTTGTTGACTTCCCCAGAGTACATGGGTTATCATTAACCTTACTGGTCACATTATATACAAATTTTAATATTAAACCAACAACACGTCAATGCAAGCTCTAATATTAAAACCAACTTTCTTTCATATCCTACACAAATTTTAAAATAAAAATTAACCTTATTTCACACTCTACACACATCCTAAAATCAAATTGATTTTATTTCAAATCTTTCACAAATCTCAAAGAAAATATTAAATGTTTAATTTTACAATTTTTTACAGTTTGGAATGCTGATTGAGCATCTATTTGATAATTTCCCCAACTGGGAGGATGTGGGTGAGCAAGCAATTGGAGATCTCCAGGTGAGATTGAAAGTTTGAGATTAGTTTCATTTACTTAAATATGCATGCGTGACTTGGGTGATGTTACTAGTTGTTAAGGAATTAACATATTGAGTTTACCAGCTTTCTTGTCGAAATAGGAAGCCTTTAATGAATGTTGGTATTCACATTGCTATGTTTTGTTGATTTTAATATGAATTTGTCTTTAGCTTTGATTGGATTGTTTTTCATTCAGGAATTTTACAAGGCATCTAAGCAGAGGTTTGATGGTGATCCATCCTTCACGGAAAGAGCACAGAAGGCAGTGGTTCGGCTGCAGGTGAGATCCCACTGGCTATGTAATCTCATTCAGATAATATCATACTCTTCTATGACATTCTGGCTATTTGGGACTTTGTTATTAAGCTCGAGTACTAGAGGATTAGAATTTGGATAATCTAGAACATGTAACTTTACTGGTGGATTGGGTTTGTTAACTGTGAGTTGACAGTGGAGTGGCAGTTTAAATTAGGATTATTTACTCCATGTCATTTGATAATGAGTTTTCTTTTAATACAGGGTGGTGATGCTAGGTATCGCAATGCCTGGATGAAGATATGTGAAATAAGCCGGAGAGAATTTGACCTTGTCTATCAGCATCTTGGTGTTGATTTGGAAGAAAGGGTACTTTTGTGTCAACATCACTTATTTTATGTTGTTATTTGTTCCATGGAGAAAATTTGCAATGCCTTTTTATTCATGTTTATTAGTACATCTCTTTTTCATTGTTTCTTGTTGATTTCTTGTCTTGACAATTTAAACCCTTCCAGCACACTCGATATCTTATTTGACTATAGATTTGCGGTAGTTTTTTTAAACTACTTGTTTGTCTTAAAACAGAGATTTGACAAATGCATGCATATTATAGTAGATTTCATTCTTAAAGACCAAAACAACGAGAACATAAAGCAGCCTATATTTTGAACTAGTCAGTGTCTTCTGTGTGGCTATCTCCCTTTCATTTGACTTACTTAAAGCAACACTCTATGTCAGTGCAATTGATTTAATGTTGTAAGAATATGAAGTTATTCTTGGGCTAGAACTTACAATCTGGTTGTCAGAATATCAGGTGGTAGCAGAGGTTTGATATGGTATCAAAGCCAAAGCTCTCAAATTCAAAACTTAGTATCCTTAATGATCTCAAGATAAAGGTTTAAAAAGACTTGTGATGAACTGAATCTATGGTACGGAACAGATAAGCATAATTATATCCAATGGTGCAAGTATATAAAAATATTCCTCGGCCCTAACTTGACTATATCTCAAGTTATTAATTGTCTTCTAAATCCTTTCTTTAGTGTCATGATTTTGATTTGTTGCCGTGCAGCAGAAGAAGAACATTAGCTAAAGTGCATAGAAGAAACAACTAGAAGAAAATGAACACATGAGAATTTTACTTGTAAACCCATGCTAGAAAAAATCACTGCAGAGAAGAGGAGAAGATTTACTAATTTCCAAAAAAATAGTGAAGATTACAAGGGAGACAACACTCTAACTAGAGCACTCATAGTGAACACCTGGAGATCCCTCTTACCATGAAGCGATGTGTGGCCACGTGTGCGCAAAGAGGCGTGTTGGCGTGTTAGGCACGAATGCAAAGGTGGAATTAGTCTCTATTACCAAATTTGTTGTGCAAGGAATTCTCTTGTATCATATTGACGTTGAGCAAATACTAAGATACTAAAATTGTTTCAAAACATTAGGAGTTCGGGTTTGGGAGATGGAAGAAAGGGGAAGAATAAAATTAGGGGATTTCAACCATAGGCCCTAGTCATTTTCTTCCAAAACTTGAGATCCATCCAATTTCATAAATTTAAATTCAACTTCTATGAACTAAAAGGACATGTTTTATTTTATCAATGGGGAAGAAAATATGTACAGATTTTAGATCTATAAATATTTTAAATCCTCAACATCAGAAGCCTAATTTAGCAAGATGAGAGTAAATAAAAGCTATTTTTAAAATTAAATAAAGTCCAATTTTAAATAAAAATCCCTAAATTGAAGTCAAGTTTATCTAAAAATCTCTAAATTGACTTATTTAAATAGGCTTGATTAGTCATAACTAAGTTGACTCGATTCATCTTATTAATCAACTAACTAAAAAAATTCAATTCAACCAAATAAGGAGTATAAAATCGGCTCTGTCACTTATCTAATAAACCCAGTCATAATTGGCTCCATAGATGTTTGCACAATATTTCTTTTCCAGTGCGGACCAAATAACCTTCCTAAAGTGCCATTTTTCTTTTTGGCGATCAATAAAATAAGATGAATCTCATTTGCTCCTCTAAAATTTTGTTTAAATGTTAATAGAATGTTGGCCTTCAAAAAGGGAAAAAAAAATGTTATGAAGCATTGTTGCTGAGTACTTACATTTCAAATTATTGAAGGCATAATTAGTACAAATTTATAGTTTTTCATGATTTAATGTTATCTTTGGAAAGAGTCTATTATATTCACGAGCGAGAACTTGTGAGCAAGAGTCCCTTTTCATCTTGTGCTCTGTAACATTCATATTTTTGTGTTTACTGTTGCCATGTAATTCTTCATGTTCGCAGAAAAGAAGAACAATTGATTAGGCAATCCTATCCTTTTGATTTAATTTCTTTGAAATGATCATACGTGTACATTCCCGTGACATGAAGGTATTGTTCTGAAAACTTTCTGCTACACAGGGGGAGAGCTTTTATAATCCTTACATCCCAAAGGTATTGGAAGAATTGACCAATAAGGGGCTTATCAAGGAAAGTGATGGTGCTCGTGTGATATTTATTGAGAAGCAATCTAATCCTTTGATTGTCGTGAAAAGGGATGGGGGTTACAATTATGCATCAACTGATCTAGCCGCTTTATGGTCAGTATGATAGTCTGCATTCTTCTTTTCTTGATTAGGTTTGCTTCTTGTCTTTTTGGATAAGTTTTGACTGTTACCTTAATCAGGACAATGCTTGATGTAGAAGTGAAGACCATACCTTGGTTTTTAGTTCGTAGCCAATTCGTTTACACCTACTGCATGTCAATTCACGTTGTTTAGCCTATGTTTTGTTGTGATCTTGTGATTGCTTTTCCCCAGTCTTACATGTTTGGTTTAGTGTGTGAAGGATTATCATAATTTTTAATAAAAATCAGGCCCACATGTTTAACGTGTCCTTATTGTTTGTTTAAATGCTAGACGTCAATGGCCTAAAGAAATATGGGTTTCCTGAAAGTAAAGAAGTATGGATTTTAGTGCTTCATGAATGCACATGGATCTTATTGACCTATTTCCTCTTATGTGCTCTTCTAAAGTAATGAAGATAAAAAATCCACAAATATGGTCATCAATTGGATCTGTTGCTAATGTTCTTTCTCAAAGTCTGTGAAATCGACCCAACTGACTTGATAACCTTTTAAATGACTATTGATGTTTAGGTTTGCCTTTTTTGATGTGTACCTTATAAATAGTTTTCATATTGATTATCTATAGATGTTTGGTAATGTATCAGGAAAGTAGCCTGAGTTTATTCTGGTCACTTCACCAGTTAGTCTGAAATGTATAGAATGAATTTGAAGAGGTTTATATTCTTTTATATTCTTTGTTTATGAGTCATTAACTCTTTTTACTTATTATGTTTCTGCCACGCTATTTTGTTTTTCCTTTGCAAAAAAATACAGTATTTTGGCATTTTGTAGATGGAACTAATCTCTTCTATTTTTTTGTCTGATTTAGGTTCCGACTTAACATTGAGAAAGTACAGTGGATAATATATGTAACAGATGTTGGTCAGTCCCAGCACTTTCATATGGTGTTTAGTGTAAGTGTCACATGCTAGATTCATGAAATGTGGCTTAGGCCTTTGCAGTAAAGCAAAAGCTACTACTCAAGTATATCAAGTCATATTCTTTTTGAAGATTGTACAAAAATAATTGGGGAGGGTTATACCCTCTTCCCAAGCAAAATCTCCTAGTTTTGGTAGTTGTGCTAAGTAATCAGCAACTTTATTTATAATTCTATTGTATGCTTACATGTTGCTCATTGTTGGGACTTTTGCTGCTCCCTGCTCCCATGTCCAACTGTGATAATTCTTTTGTGCATGAGCTTGTACTTGTACTCTGTTTTTGTGTTGGTTGCTGCAAGGAATTATCGTGTATTCTCATCATCCCGTGGTTTCAAGTAGGCTAGGAACACGTTGTTGAACACCTTTGTTGTTTTGTGGTTCTGTTGTCCTCTAGTCACTATTATGCCTAGAATTGTGCCTTAGTCTTGTTGCTTGTGCCTAAGTCGGTTGTGGCCTATAACGATCTTAGATGTATCCTCATTGGGCTTTCAGGTTGGCTCTAGTATATTTCTAGATGGCCTAATTCCAGTGCACTGGTTCCACTTCCACCCTTGATGGATTAGTTGTAAAACCTCCAATAGAGTCACCTTTAACCCTTATACCTTAGATCTCCCTTCTTGTGCTAATCATGGTTAGGACTGTTAATGATTCGATCTCGAGCTGATTCGACCTTGGCTCAAGATTGAATTGAAAGTTGTCGATTCGATTTCGATTCGATCCAGAGAATGAACGAGGAGATTTCGATCCGATCTCAATTCGAGCTGAGTCTGGCTCATTTGTTATCGATTCAAGCTCAATCCGAGCCAAAATCGATCCGACTTTCGATTAATTTTCATATGTATAAATGTATTTGTTCATTCAATCAGCTTAAATTATGGCTATTCGCTTTGATCTATTATTTAAAAATAAAAACAAAAAAATAATTTACAATAAATATGATTTAAATGATTATAGAGAAAATTCTAATGAAAGTCTAATGAAGCATTCTAGTAGAATACTGAAAAAACTACATACTAAATATAATTACATATATAAATATATAATATAATATTTTTGTTTTTTTAATCGAATCCAATTGTCTACAAAACAGATACTCGGCCCCATTGGAGCTGTTGCATTCCAGCAGCTCCTATAATGGTTTCAATCCTTAATACAATATTCAGAGCTTTAATGGAAGGGACCAATCTTCCGTACATCTTTGCTTTTCGAGCTCTCCAACAATAATAAAGGACCTTAGCTTCAAGTTGAAGTTGCTTGTTCCTCCTATTAGAGCTAGTTGTGTTCGCCATCATCTCCATTTTAACCTACAAGGAAAATATTAGTGGAAATGAATTGTGGCTCTTTGGTGTAGAGCTTGTAGTCATTGCCCAAATGTTGAAGGCTTTTTTCTACTCCACATCCCCATAGCACAAGCTAGAAGCCGCCTGACCTCTTTTGCGCATCCTTACCATCGTCGAGATTGCATCCTTGCGTAGTCTCTGCAAGAAAGCTTGTATCTTAGGTTGACTAGGAATCTTCTAACGCCATTCACCCACAAACGACCCTTGTCTTCAAATGAACCACCTATTGTAGAGCTTAGCAATATGAATTTTGATAGACTGTTTCTACCTACACAAGTTTGTCCCAACCTTGGTTGTGAAACTTATTGATGCATATGGCTCTCCTTCAAGTTCTCACCAAAAAGTTGGCTCAGTATGACTATGTCTCATTTGCCTCTATAATTACTTTTGTTACTGTGTAGGAAAATTCTGTTATATGCATATTTAAGAAGGTTGGCCACCTATGAAGTAGTCCAAGGATCTTCCATAAAGGAGGTCCTTGTCCCATCCTTTGCAAGGTAGATCATCTCATCATTCATCACGCAAATGGGTCTCAAAATCTACGAGTCTCTTCTTCTTGTGGTAAAGAGTTGGCTGCATGGCCCATATTTAGATTTTGAGTCTCTTCTCCTTGTGGCAAGAGGTGGCTACATAATTCATATTTAGCTTTCAACCCTTCCCTCCAAATGTAGTCAATATTATCAATAAATCAAGTTGCATGCTTTGCCACAAGAAACTATCGTTGTACTCTGAAGTTACTCCTAGCCCTTTGGTCTTTGGTTCACAAATTTTCTCCCGTGGCATATTATTCATTGCCTTAGTCTCCACACTTTCACTCCAAAGTAATGTTCTGATTAATTGCTCAACAGTATCAATTACATAATGATACATGTGTGCCATAGCATAGACTCGCATATGTGTCAAAGTGCTTTCAATTAGTGTGACCCTCCCAACAAAGGACAAATTTCTCATCCACAAATTGACCCTTCCCCTAACCGCCTCAATAATTGTTGAAAATTTTGCCTTCTTTGGCTATGCAATTAGGGGAATACCCAAGTTTCACCATTACTACCTATCCTGCCTCATGAACCTCGTACTAATGATAGTATTACTATTTGTGGTGGTGGTGCGACTCCCCATTTGCGTTGAGGATGCACAATAGTTGTCCAAAGCTATTTTTATACAAGTTGCTTCTCCTAGTGTGGCCGTAGGGAAGAATAGGAACTCATTGGCAAACATGATGTATTTGAGTTGGGCCTCCTTTACATCTCTTTTAGGTTGTTAAAATTGTTCGAAACTCAAAACTTGCTCGTAACTCGCTGAAATTTTAGTTTGATTCGAACTTGCTAAAATTTTAGCTTGATTCGAACTCAAATCAAGCCATTTTGAGTCAAGTTCATGGCAAGCTCGACTCGCTCGAAAAATATTTGAGTTGACTTGAAGCATATTGTGTATATATATATATATATATAAATTCCTAACATATTTAAGATTGATTGTTGCAACTGTATAGTAGTCTCATTACTGTTCAATTGGTTTTGGGTTCAATCTTCCCTAAGAGCAAATATTATAGTTGCTTCCATTTCAACATATAAAATTTAAATTTAATATTATAATAATAGCATATAATTAATATTAATTATATTAAATTAATATTATAATAATTATTTGTCATTAATTTAACTTATATTAAGATTTATTTCGAGTTAACTCTAATTATTTTTCAAGTCAACTCGGACTTGATTCATTTTGTGTCCAGTGGGCTCGAACCCAAATTAATTCAAGTTCGAGTTTGTCAAAACTCTTTCGAACTTGACTCATTAACAACCCTATAGCTCCCTGTGGACAAATGTGGAGTCCCCGTTTGGAAGACACATATCAACTCATAAAGCCCATCCAATCTAGCATACTATATAAGAAGTCTTAACTGACTCTCTCATACGCTTGCTCCAAATTGATTCTATCATCATATAAGATTCTTTAGACCACAGTTTGTAGCTTGTGCATCACTGTTGCGCTAAAATGCAATGATTTGTTATAAGTTGGCTCGGTATAAATGCCTCACCAAAGAAGCAACATAGATTTTTAGTCAATGCACCATCATTTTAGCTATGACCTTGTAGATCGTAATTGTAAAGGTTGATAGGCATAAATTGCTTTAGGTTACTTCGCACTATTGGCTTTAAGCACTAGTGCTACCATAGTTTCCTTCCACATTTAAGGCAGTGCTGGAGCGCTTTAATTATCTCTTCCTATTGTTTGCTAATATCCCTTTATAAAGGACCTTTTATCCCTTTAGAAAGGACCTTGTAACGATATTGATTTGTTGTTGGCTAAGGAAAGTACTATAATCTCTTCTCTAATAACCTACTAGATCAACTGCTGAGCTACCACAATAGATAAGATGGACTTAAGTTGGGTATTATGAAGCAAATAACTCAACTCATTCTCAGTGCCTCATTTTCTGTTAAAGAACTTCATCATCATAGAAAAATACCCTCCTCTATGCTTCCATTCTTAGATGAGTCCTATACTGCTTAAATCCAGTCCTTTCGCTTCCTCTTTATAGTTGCTTTGTGAAAATAAGTGATTTTGTTTTGTTATTCCTGGCTAGCCAATGGGCTTTTGTTCTTTGTCGCTACCATGTCTATGCTCTAGCCACAGTGGTGTTATACGTAATTGCCAAAGTCGATAACTCTGAATGTACCTTGGCATACTTTGGTTTGGAGAAGCATGGGATGCTCCAACTCTTTAGTTTTGGCTGATAAGTTGCTATCTCCTTCTCGCTTTAGTTCTTCAATGCCTTTAAAGTTCTGTCATATTTTCTATTAAGAGTATTGGTCAGTTTTCCTCTCACTAGCTCCAAGTAATTTGCATAATGGAGTTGATTCCTTATATGATACCAGGCATTCTCATTATCCCTCTATGCAGTCATCCTCAACTTCATCTTACTCCATAGGTTGCTCGGTTTTGGTGATCCTTTGGTGTCTGTTTTTGGTAGCATTGTCCTCACTGTCGATGACAGCAGAAGCCGCCGCCTCTATATGCACTTGATCTGAGACTAAATCTTCCTCTTCATGTCTTCGTTAATTTGGATTGCTCCCATGTGCTGGAAGTGCCACAACCATCCTTGCTTGTGCAGTGCTAGTCGACAGTGAGGTTGCTCTCCCGCCTTTCATGTTGTTTCCACTGGGGACCTGTGGTTTCTTCCCACTTCAAGTTGGGCTATAAACCAGGACGCTTGTGAGGGGCTTCGGACCCACACGCCCCTTTTCCATTCAGGATTCCTGCTTCCTGGTCAGAGATGGTCAACATCAACCTAATTGTGCTGTCTCAGGTTTCCCGCGTCCTATTAGAAACTAGCTTCAGTAGTTTCCAGACAGCCATGTCATTTCAGTTGTATTTCTCTAAGTTGCATATATATCAAACAGTTCATTCTTATGTTAACCAACCAGCTTACGTATTAACCTATTCTATGATTTTTGTGTCACATGATGCTTTGTTGAACTTTTTTATTTTCCATTTTCCATTAGTTGTCAAACCTGAACGAATTCTTGCTGCATAGCTCAGGCTGCTAGGAAAGCTGGTTGGCTTCCTCCTGCCGAGAGCAATCTATATCCGAAAACAAGTCATGTTGGCTTTGGTCTCGTGCTTGGATCAGATGGCAAGCGCTTTCGTACTCGTAGCTCTGAAGTTGTTCGGTTAGTCGAATTGCTTGATGAAGCAAAAAGTCGAAGTAAAGCTGAACTTGTGAAACGGCTTGAGGATAATGGTAATTTAAAGATGTTTTTTGCTCTGATATTTTTATTTATGCATTTTACATGTATAGCTGCAATATAAACTTCTGTTTTACATTAAAAAAATCATCTTTAGAATCTTTATTTGTCCATTTTGTTTAGTAGTTGTGTTCTTTAAACTAGGAAAACTTCAAGATTGGACGGATGAAGAGCTTGATAGAACTGCTGAGGCTGTTGGTTATGGTGCTGTCAAGTAAGCAATTGTTGTGCTACAATTTTTTTACCGGTTTGTAAACTGTAATTCTTTATTTTTAATTATTTTCTTTTTCACCAATACACTTTGTGTTTTTGAGACAACAATATTAGTCAAACATTGCCAATTTGAGTTTAGAGTTGGAATGTGGAGTCTTCGCTGGAACTTTTAAATTATCAAATGGTCATTTGAGTTTGAACAAAATTAACATTCATTGTTAAATAGCAACAACAATAAAGGCAACAAAGCCTTAATCCCAATTTAGTTGGGGTGGTTAAATGCATCTTACAAGAGGTCAATCAAATTGAAGCATGCAGGCTCTCATCATATAACTTGAAGTCGGCAACTTCACTTGGTTTAGTCATGTTTACCAAAGGGAGGTTAACTGAGATGTCTTCATCTTTTAAAATTTTCTTATATCTCATGTAGTAAAGTTACCTTTTTTCCCCTTGTTAACCAGCTTTTTCTGTAATATCTGTTGAATTTTTTTTGAGTAAATCAATTGAAATAATTTTGACTCCTTGAAGCTGAACTTCAACAGATATGCAGATCTGAAGAATAATCGGCTAACAAATTACACATTCAGCTTTGATCAAATGCTAAATGACAAGGTATGTATTTTATATCCCATCTCATGGCACTTGTGCTGTACGGTTGCCTTTCTATTTAGGGAAGCGAGTCTTTCGGGTAATGTATTTGCTTCTTTGTGGGAAGTATGCGATTGGCTTTTGATCAATATGTGATGCTTGGACTCATTTAGTTGGAGGATTAGTTACTTATTTTGGTTAGAGAGGGAAAATATATTTTTATTCATATATGGTGTAAAATTAAGTTATTTTAATATTGAGATTTATATAGGATGTAACATAAAGTTGATTTGTTTTTGAAATATGTATTGGATGTGAAATAAAATTAAATTTTAATATTGGTGATTGTGTCTGAAATAAAGTTAAATTTTTTATTAAAATTTGTGCTAGATGTGAAATAAATATTAAAAAATATTGGACTTGTTTTTTGTCCATGAACTTTCCCTTGGCTCAAATATTTTTGTGCTAACCATAAGCCCATGGTACATAAATATATCTTTTCTTTGGCCCCGTCCGATAAAGACTTATCCTTTTTCATATTTTCTTATGGATACAGTAGAATCTTTGCCTAAATTCAAAATGTTTCATTTTTTTCCATGGTTTGCTATCAACAGGGAAACACTGCAGTATATTTGTTATATGCTCATGCTCGTATATGCTCCATCATCAGGAAATCTGGCAAGGATGTTGATGATTTAAAGAAAGTATGATTGTTTTTCCCAAAGAGAATTATTTTTATTTTTTGGGATACACCAAGATATCAATCATTAAATATGACTTGCACAAAAAAAACATTATTTATTTTTTTCATTGGTTGCAGTCTGGTACTCTTGTGCTAGGTCATCCCGAGGAGCGAGTTTTAGGGCTTCATCTTATACAGTTTGCTGAGGTAAGTATGAATATGTGTGAACCTTAACAAAGGATTTTGATATTAATTTGTGTGCTTTAGTTGTTTTCCAAGTCCTTTGAGCCTCACATGGTAAAAAATTAATGTTTAACTTGCAACTTTACACACACATGGACACAAAAATTAATGTTTAGCTTGCAAAGTCACTCACTCGCGTACATGTGTAGATGTCAGTATACAGTAGCGAGAAATGATCCAATGGGGATTGATGCTAACATTTTAATTTTCTTTATGATGCTAATCCTTACATTGAAATTTTAGGTTTCTAAGTCAATCCCATTTATTGAATTTTTTCTTAGATGGGCCTTTTTACTTTTGACTGCCTAATATTGCATCACATGGATCTCAATCTATCATGTTAATAACATGGAGATTTTGTTTATTTTTATGATTTTCAGATCGTTGAGGAGGCCTGTACGAATCTCCTCCCAAATATTTTGTGCGAGTACCTCTACAATCTATCTGAAGTATTCACGAGATTTTATACCAACTGCCAGGTACTTTTCATTGGCTTTTTTGTTGGGATTGAGCTTGGTTCTTTTTTCCTAGCAAATCTTGTTATTTAGTTGCCTTCTTCACCATTATATTGTCATATATTTTATAGTTTTATTAATTGCCTTCTTATGCATTTTGCATAACTACTATAATCAACATAGAATGCTTAACCATCAATGTTTAGCTTTAGTTTTTTCTGCTAGCATTATTTTTGTTATCTGTGTTTTGAGTATCTATGGATATTTTTGCGTTAGAAGGGTGCTACGAGGAAATACTGCTGTCTTTAGGGAACAACATAAAGAAGTATGTAAAAGAAATGCACATGGTTGACGGCTGAGTAGTTTGTTTAAGAGGCTGTCTATGGGAAGGACTTGAGTGCTCTATAACCTGTATTCACCATTAAGAACTCTAAGGACTAATGGTGCAACCTAAGGAAAGACAGGCTGGGGGCCTATTTACAAGCCATCTAGGAAACTGATTTTCAGGAAATTTAGCCAGCAAGGTCTGATTCTGCACAACTTCTGGTTTCTATCTCAATTCTCGGGTTCTTACAAATCAGTTGATTTACCATAAATGTGATGTGGTGAGTATGAAACCAATATCATTTACACAATTAATGTCACACAAGAAATTTTACCTGGGATCAGAATTTACTTGCTTTAAATTATTCCAAATGTAAACCCTAGCCTATCACACATGTGACATTAAGTTTAGGGAGGAAATTAAGCCATATTTCATAGATCCAATAAATTCATACAACTTAGAGAAACAAGAGCATGTAGAAACCAAAATTGAACAAGTTAACAACTATGAATTAGGAAATTACAAAAGAAATTTTCCACTACATGAGAATTAGGTAGATACATTTTTCTAGCATAAACAAGAAAGAAACATGAACTAGAGGAAGATAACTCCTAGTTTTAAAGGCGTCTACATTGGTACCTCCAACAACACCCAGAAGGAAGGAGGGAAGCACCTGTGCCTCTTTGGATTAGAAGTCACCTACCTTAGCCCTGAACAAGGTCTAGAACCTCTCTGGTTGACCAGTTCTTCATTTTATGTCAATTGGAAAGAACTTTCGCAAAACTTAAAATTCATCATCCTTCAACAATGCCAATGTCCTTTACTGATATTGGACTTTTCTCACTTCCTTGGAGAGGTTGGCCAGTCAACCAATTGCTTGATAAGTGGGGAGGTTCATAGGAGAAAAACAAGAATCGTTGCTTGAACTGCTAGAGCTACCAGATCAGATTATTTGGCTGATCACCATGTAGAATCAGACATTCTAATGAACATTTGAATGGTCTGAAAGCAAATAGATCATTCGACCCTGGTCCAATCCATTGCAGTCTGCACCTAACTTGTTGCTTCAAATGTTGAGACCTTCGAGAAGAAGAAGAAAAAGAAGAAACAGAAGAAATGTTGAGACCTTCACTCAATATTGTTCTTTACACTGATGTCTTCTATACGTTCATAATAGTGCATAAGAAAGAAATAAACCCTCCCACACAAAGAACTCCACCATACAACAACACAAATAAATAAATCATAAGGACAGATGATAATAGTCTGTTATGACTGCTACTATAATATTATATAAAAAACTATGCCTGAGGTGGAGATGATAATAGTGCGCAGGATGTGGACCAAGAGGGGGTCACATCACAAATTGAACTGAGAGAGTGAGGTTGTCTTTGTTTTTGGTTTTAGGTTAAACAAGTTGAATCTCAGACAGTTTTTTCTCAAGGGGAATTGTGCCAATTTTATTTCAACACCTATAAAAACTCTTAAGGTTTTTTGGTTTATGTTCTCACTCTAATAGGTTTCTTACACGTTTCTTGTTGTGTAGCCTATATTTTACAATTAACATTTTTTGCCTTTTAAAGTTAAGAAAAAAACATTTCTTGCCTTTTTGTAGCTTGTTTACAAATTTACAAGTCATTTAAATTGTTTTCTTTTGTTTTTAATTTTACTCTAATTCTCATCATTCTATCTTTCAACTTCCCAATATCTGAAATGATACATAATTGTGTTTATCCTGAATCAATATTTAGGGCTTGTTTTGCCAAAATGGCCTCCAAATAATAAAAATTACCTTTCATCCTCCATACACAAACTCCAATATAAAAGATTCACTTTATGTTATATCCTACATAACAAATATTATATTAATAAACTTTATTTCATATCCTACACAACTTTAATATAACTAATTTTATTTCTTATCATATATATATATTTCGAAAACAGCCACAAATTTTATCCTCCAAACTTTTTTTCTCCTACAACCAAATATATCTCATTTTTTCTCCAACTAAACATGCCTTGTTTTCGATTTGCTACCATTGCGGTGTTGATAATGCTTGACAATTTATCACACTAACTCAATGGGCTTACATTAAGCTCAAGAATGAAATGAAGCTCTTAAATCATTTATTGTTACTTAAATTACATTGTCCACAATACGAAAAAATATGTAGAAAAAAAGACCCGAGTTTCCATTAGGAGTTTTGAGGGGGAACTGAAGCTAAACCATACAAATCTTTTGAAAGACTATCATTTTAAGCAGTATCATCTTTACGGGCAAGTTTCCACAAATTATCATGTTTAGTAACTACATTATGCTACCAAAAACAAAATTGAATGAGCCTAAAATTGAGCATCTAGTTGTCTTTTTCTATCAACCATAAATCAACCAACTTATTGAGTTTTGGACGAGTTTGTTTGCAATCTTAGATCACAAGCATTACTGACATAAATAAATACTCTGAACATAAATAAGTTCAAGAAGCTTTTCAATGTGTTCAAGACAGTTCAACTTTGTTCATAAAACTTGACTTCTAGGAGGCCTATAAATGGGTGGATTTTGACCCAATCCGATCCAAGATTCGACACAAAAATATAGTTAATTGAATACCTTTTATTTACCGTTTACACAATTTGAAATCCAAACCGATCTATTATTTTTTTCTTGGGTCAGATCACAGACTAATCATGATTCGATCTGATCGAGTCACCATAGATAATTTAGTTTTTGCTGAATGGTTCAACATCCATATGTATTTCTTTAAATGTCTTTCTTAGAATAAAATGAGATATCATATTTTCATAGTATTCGAAGCATTCATCTTCTCTTATTGTATGTAAATCAGTAAATCATTGTAACTGCATGTCATATCGCTCTTGCTAAGACATATTGTCTTTCTAGTAGACACTAGCCGTCACACTTTTCATCAATAAAAAAATGTTGGGATATATTTTAGAAAGGAGATTAATAAATTTTCAACTGTTAAAATAATATTATCTTATAAATAATATACTAATCAGACACTTTAAAATAAATTGAGACCGTATATAACTGATTTGGATCTAGCTCAATTCAGATCTAGGCCAAGACTAATCCGATTGTGGTGTGATCCAATCCAAATTTAAATGGATTCGGATCTGGGTCAAAGCTAATCTGATCCGAACTGACAAGCCTAACTTCTAGTTTAGGCTCATTTACAACCCATTATTCTTTAACAAAACTATCTCTATTATGGCAGATATTAATGTCTCATAGTCATGGGGGATTTTATTCTTATTAATTGGCAGGTTATTGGGTCAACAGAAGAAACAAGCAGACTATTGTTGTGCGAGGCCACTGCAGTTGTCATGCGCCAGTGCTTCTATCTGCTGGGGATTACACCAGTCTACAAATTGTAGAACTATTTCTCAAAATCGTTCATTGCTCCCTTTAGCCATATTCATGTGATCTATTTATGCGTAGCTAGAATTGTAGAACTGCATGCCAAGAGTTAATGGCAATTACTTGGCAGAAGAAAATAATTACTCTCTTCAATTTGTTGCCTATTTTGGATGTATTTTCTTTTTTTTTTTGAATGTTTGTAATATCCCTATTTTAATTTGCAAACAGCAAGTTAATCTGAAGCTGTTTATTGAGATGGAACTTTTATTATATAATCTCATGATGTAGAGATTTTGTTAACAATTAGGCCTCGTTTGATTCGAAGGATAAATTTTAGGTAAATGAAAAAAAATATTTCATCTTATAGATGTAATGCAAAAGAAATTTAGTTTAATATTGAGAAGCGTATAAAATGTGAAATTTTAATTAATTTTAATATTTGTATTTATATTGGATATAAAATAAGGGGATTTACATACAGAATATTGAATTTATCATAAATTATGTATTTTATTATCGTTTAGTAAATATTATGTATATCACATTCTACTTATGGGTTTTACATTTCTATTATAATAATAGCCAACATAAGCAGAGTGTGATATGCGTAAAATTTACTAAACGATGGTGAAATACGTAATTTGTGATGAATTCAATGTTTTGTATGTAAATTCTCCTATAAAATAAAGTTATTTTTTACAGTTAAAATTTGTATTGGGTCAAAAAAAAGTTTGAATTAAATGAAGCTTTAAAGTCGGGAAAATTTTAGTAAATTTTTTTTTTTACATTCAACATAAATATGATTATTCGAATTTATTTTATTTTATTTTTTAGGTTTTTTTAATATTAAATTAAATTTTTTTTATTAAATTTATAAAATAAAATATTTTTTGTTTAAAATTTAATCTTTGAACTAAAGACGCTCAAAATGTGAATAAATTGATTATTTTTATATTAAAATTTATATAATATCAAGGTTTTAAAAATCGGACTGGACCGGCCGGTTTAATTGGTCGAATTGTGAATCGGTCAGTCAACCGGTCTTGTTTAATTTTATAATCGGATCCGCTTAAAATCGGTCAGAACCGGTCTAGACTGCAGTTCAATCGGTCAACCGGTGAACCAATACGGTTGGACCGGTTAAGTTTAAAATTAAAAAAAAATCTTAAACTCTAGGTTCCTAACTCAGCTTCCGTTCTGCAGTCTCTACTCGCGCGACAGTTGTGAACTCGTGATTACCCTTGCCTCGCACTCTCCTCTCCAGCCCTTATTCTCTCGGAATGATTTAGTATTTTAGTGGTATGGAATGATGAAATGATTTAGTATTTTAGTATTGATAAAGCATACTATTTGTTCAGATTATTTGATGATATATTAAATATTATACTCAATTTATAGTTTGCAAATATTTTGTAGGGTTATTATTACTTCGATTTACTTGGAATTATTATTTGGGTTATTGACACAAGATATTATTTGTTAAATTCAATTGTTAAATATTTATTTTATCTAATTGTTGTATTGGTGTGTGGATAATATATATCTCAATTATATTTACATTATATTTTATAAGTTTTTTTAATTTTTACATCATCCCGGTTCGACCCCGGTTCGATCATTGAACCTTGAACTTTTCAGTCTACTAGTTCTGAAGCCGGTCCAGTTTTCAAAATCTTATATAAGATATAGAATATTGAAGTATTTTTTAATATTTAAAAATTATATTGAATATGAAAATTGATTACTATATAAGTAATGAGTTTTTTCAGCTGCTAAATAAGGTTGAGAATTGCTTGATGGTTATTTTGCCTAATTCATTTTAGAATGCCACATTTTAAGTTTAGCTTAAAATTTAATTTATAAATTTAATTTGGTACGTATTTATGAAAGTCATTTTTTATTATTTTATAAAAGGGACAAAATATTTCATGTGTAAATACGCATCTTAAAGGTCAAGTCATATTCTATTAAAAGAAAAGGTTCGTCATATTATTTATCACGTGAAAAACTACTATGGACTAGAAGATTTCCTTAGAAACCAATTTTTTATTTTCAAAAAAAAAAATTCAATTTTTTTTTTATAAAAATGTTTTTAGAAAACTTAGAATATTCTTCAGGAACACAATTACAGTAAATTCAAATTTCACTTTAAATCTGTTTGATGTCATCCTGAATTGTGACTCAGATTTTAATTTCATGATACTTCAGATTTAGGATTTTTAAATTTTATGATTTTTTTATAGAACTATAGTTATTAAAATTACTTAAATTAAGTATTAATTTGAGTCTCTACAGCGGATCATCAAACAGTTATTTTATTCCGCCTTTATTTTTTATAAAATAATTATTCATAAAAATCTTTAGTCTATATTTCATGAAATTATCTTTTTTTTTTCTCTAACCTATTAAATAACTATTCTTTGTGAATTAAAAATATTATTTTAAAATTATTCTTATTCACACATATGCACATATACACATATGTATATATATGCACAAACATATATGCTATAATATATCAATATATAAATACTTATATAAGTTATATTCATAAACTAAAAGGAACTTCGAGATTTGATATTTAACATCACTAAAACTCACGACGTATAATAGCAATATAACAAACTCAGCTTGGCTCTAGGGACCCATGAACCCCAATAGCGGCATGCATGTGATCGTTTAAATTAGGGGTGGTAATATATGATCTGACCCGTGAATTTAATCCGTACCCGACCCAAAACTTTCAGGTCGGATCGGGTCGGATCGGATTCAGATTTGGCATTTATCAAAAATACTCTATAAATAGGTTTGGTCAACCTGCTGACTTGACTCATTTATTAGTCGAATCGGATTTGGGTCATGAATTTTGACCAATTTAATAAATGAGTCGGGTTCGAGTTATGGCTATTTGGGTTGTGTTGAATTTGGGTTCGATCTGAGCCCCACCCACTTACCCGTTTTGCCACCCCTAGTTTAAATTATGCATCTTCTTATCCATCTATATATTTTAATTATATTTTTATGTTCATTTACTTATTAATGGTAGTGGTATTAATGATGAAGATTAACGTATCAGATGCGACTGTGTCTCTTCTTGATCACTCCATGAATATTCGACCACCCGCATTTCATCTTCTTTCATAAGCATTCTTATCCTCGATGTGGATTGAGCAGCATCAACGACAACTCAAATTGCTCAGTTAGTTGTTGTCGTCGTCGTTGTTATACAGTAACATATCCTTTTGTGAGGGTAGGTCTTCCCCATTATGCCTATTATATATCCCACCTATCAATATTACAAAATATTGAGTTGGCTCTTTCTACTAACTTTAGTTAGCTATTAATATATAAGCTTAGACCTATATTTTATTTAATGATGACACATGCTGCAATATTCATTAACTTTCTTTTAATCTATCAAATCAAATTTTTAACTTGAAATGCAAAACTTTGATTTGAAATTGAGGCTCTTGGTATTTATTTTCATCCATACAAACTCAATATATATAAATGTACACAATATCGAAAGAAAATTATTATTTACAAAGCCAAATTTTTAGTTATTTTCTCTCGCTACCCAATAATCATTGGTTGACCGCAGAACGAAGACGAGAGACTCCGCAAGAGGAGGGAGAGAGGGATGAACAAGCCAATCATGGTGCAAGAATTTCCCGATAGGCCGATCAGGCGGTTGCGAGCGACTCCACTTGGGACTTTCCCTTGGGCCCTCGCTTCCGTATGTAGAGCCGGTACTCGTCGAAGGTCATGGGAAGGTAGAGGGCGGGCCGGGTCGAGCCCACCGTCTCCGACAAGGGGCCCACCGGGAGGTCGCTCCTCGGGTTGTAGAAGAAGGCGATCGATAACCGCTCAGCCGTCGAGTTAACCAGCACTCTATGCTCCACGCTTCGGTACGTCGCGTTGCTCAGCACCTGCCCTAGATTTATCAGTTAGACAATAACAAAAATGCAATCAAGGTTTTAATTTCTACATACGATTAACTTGAGAATTTATATATCAATTCTTGAGTATTATATAAGCTTCAAAATATTTTACTACTATATGAGTATTTTACAGTTATCTTCTATTTAATTTTGGCTAAGTTATTTTATTTGTATGTTGGCAAAGGCAGAATGAGGACTCATGTGAAATGCGCATGCAACCACAGGACTTGAGTGAAATAGCCATGAAAGTTAGTGCTTACCTGAAATATGCCCCAAAACTCATGTACCTAACTGATATTTGACATAATCATTGTTTGCCAGAAATGGTGAGATAATTAATTAATGTTAATTAATAATTTCCGAATGAAGAGTGAGCACGTGGTTGGAATCTTGCGCAGCAGCCAAGCCCTTGGATTAGGATAAGGAAGGTCTACAGCCATATGCGGACAAAAATGAACCCCAAATATTAATAAATTAAAAATAATTATTTTATATAATAAAATTTATAGATTTTATATAATTTTAATAATTAATATGAATATTAAAATTTAAATATTAAATATATCAAATAGTTAAATTTTGGCAATATATATAGTTATTCTAATAAATTAAAACAAGTTTTCAAGAGAAAATTGATGATAAGACAGAGATAAAAAAAGCACATCATGCAACTTGAATTTAATTTAAAATTAAATTTTATAATTTTGATGATTTTAGTGGATAGATTTTTTTTGAGTTTTGAATTAAATTAAACATAGTTATAGATGCATGATTTTTAATTATTTGTTATAAATAAAATATAATATTATAATTTTATTATTTTTCCGATTTCACCCGTTGATAATATATAATAGTGATAGTATCATTTTTTGTTTTCGTTGGAGTAAGAAAATATCACATATTATTATAATTTTTTTTATAGAGTATTATTATAATTTATTACTTATATATAATTAGTGCAATTATATTTTTATTTTTATTTTTCACACATACTTGAATCCGTTAAAAAAGAGTTTCGAATAAAATTAGGAAGGGGAAGAGGAGAGGGAAAGTTGTTCTTCTCCTTCCTTTCTCTCTCTCTAACTCTTTCCCCTCATCAATGGCAGGTGTCCTGCACCGAATCATCAGCAGACATGGATGGCGACGCGTGCAGTGGGAATAAGAAAACGATGATCAAACCTGGACTTGATCGCCGACGTTGATGATGAAGGCGTCGGCAAGCGGCCGGACGGTGACCCAATCGCTGCCGTGGCGGACCTGCAGCCCCCTCACGCGGTCGTCGGGGAGGAGGACGGTGATCCCGCCGGGGTCAGAGTGCGACGAGAGGCCGAGGGCGAGCTCCGGCTGCGGGCAGCACGGGTAGTAGTTCACTCTCATGCAGACGCCGGCCTCATCCCCGCCGAAGGCCTCCGACAGCCGGTTCTCCTGCATCCCCAACCCCATCGACAGCAGACCCATCACCCTCCGGCAGAGTTTCGTGACTTGCTCGCCGTATTCCTCCACCGTTCCCCTGTTAGTTTTGCAGGCCTAGAGGAATTATTCTATTGAATTATGTAAATAATTCAATTATAAATTTAATATACCTTAGTGAGGGAGGGAGGGAGGGCCATTTCTGGTGGCTCTTGAGGCACAATGGGAAGAGATGGAGGAAGTAGTAGTCGCCCCAGTCGAGAATGGCGCCTTTTTGGACACCGAGACGGCTACCGTAGCCCTCGTAGGTCTTGGGGGAGTTGGCGTAGAGCTGCTTCTCCTCCATGGGGAGGTGGAAGAAGCTCCGCCAGACCTCGCGGGAGCGGCGCATGAGCTCCGGGCTCACCCCGTGGTTCACCGCCTGGAAGAACCCCCACTCCCTGCAGGCCCCCGACAGCGCCGCTGCCGCCCCGCCGATGCTGAGGTCTACTACGGGGATATCATCGCAGGCACTGACGGCGGCCGAGGGGCGGTCTGCCGGAGGCTTTACGTATCGAGGAGGGATTTCGGTGGAGCCGCTCTCAGACAGTGTCTGGACCCTCACCACCGGCTCCGGCCAGTCCGAGAGACAATCCATTACCTAAGAAGGACCCAATGGAGCAGTGAATATATATATGACGCAAAAAATGGTGAAAACAGAGGAGTTGAATTGAGACACACACAGAGAGAGAGAGAGAGAGAGAGAGAGGGGGGGGGGGGGAACTGGAAGAAGAAAGGGACGTTGAGGGAAACGTGACAGACATGGAGGTCTGCTATCCGGAAAAGAAAGAGAAACGTAAATAAAAGGGGCGCATTTATTATTAGTTAGTATCCAGAAAGGCTCGGTGGCGCGGTGTGGGGGAGAGAGCCTGGAGGAGGAGGAGGAGGAGGAGGAGGAGGAGGAGGAAGAAGAAGAAGAAGAAGAAGAAGAAGAAGAAAAAAAAAGGGAAATTAGATTCAGGCCTCGTGATAGGTACTGTACTTTATACGGATCCGAAAAAATTAAAAATATTTTATTTAAATTTCTTTTTTTTACAATTTTCACATGAGTTTTTTTTTTTATACAAATTTCTATCAGTTAGGTAAATATTTAAATAGATACCTTTTTAAAATAAAAAACAAATCTAGCCACAAAAACTAGAATGTTTTGCGAACTATTAAGGAATAAAGGGTTAACATATCCCCGGATGTAATTATTTAAATAAAAATTTAGTGTATTACATCATTTTAATCAAAATAAAATTTATTTTATTTTAAATTTTTTATAAATATTAAAATAAAAATATTACAGATTATGCTTTAGCTCATTTTAAAATAATCCAAAAACAAACACAGGAGCTTAAAAAATTATTGAGAGTAGCGCACTATGTTGGTTTTTGATAGACCGATAAATATTAATGTGATGTTTGCCCGCTGGGCCAACATAAAAATATAAAAAAATATTATGAGAAAGCATTATTAATATTATTTCTTCTCAGTATATATATATATA